>VZTO01026231.1:462-29127 GCA_013400615.1 Syrrhaptes paradoxus | reverse complement strand
AAAATTGCACCAGCATTTTAATAATTATTACCAATTGCAAATTTTCTGTCACCTGGCTTTTCCTAGTTCCCTAAGGTGTCTTTCACTATTGCTGTTTCCCAAATTTCTCCTTAAAATTTAATATGAATTTTTCTTCATATTCTGTTTTATTTGTACAGACTATTTTAGTGCCTGTATCTTCCATTTCTCTGTCCCAAGGAGTGTTGACAGCTCTCCTAATTTCTGTTACTTGTAGTTTTCATGTGTTCTGTTTGTTTGCTTTCCTTTCAACTTTCTTAATGAAATAAGATGCTTGTGACACAACAGGGTATGTCATGTTACAGCCATACTTTCACAGGAACACGTTCAACCCTAGATTAACTCAAATCCATTGAGACATTTCAAATAACAACTGTCATTTAATAGGCAATCATGTAAACTAGAAATAATATGTAGGTTTTTTCGTCCTCCCTCGTTCAAATAGTGCCTTGCCAGAGCAGCAGGATTTCTAGTATTGTTCGTTGTGGGTGTGGGAGTACTTCTGTTCTTCTTCAGCAGTGTTCACCTCTTCTTAGTGCCATACCAAGAACGTCTCAATGTTGTCACTAGGCCAAAAGAAACTAATTTTCTTTTTATAAACTGACACTTCAGGATGGCTCTGTAGTGAGCAGGAATCAAGTCTTCATTCTTACATGGGATATTAGTTGTCATGTGGTAGGAATACTATGAAATCTTAAAACCTCTAGTTATCCAGGGTGTTGTTTTAGTTTTTTACGCTCCAATTTAATAACCTTTTTCAGCATTTATTTTTGTAGTCTATTTTAACACTGTAGTTTTCAGTATCTCTTAATGGAGGTCTCACTGACAATTGTTTGGTTTGTGTAGAGTTGTTATATAATGAAGTGTGTCGTCTGTGTATGTGTGATGTCTGATCCTGTAACTTGCCATCAGACCTTTTCAGAACAATTGTTTTCCATATATTTTTAGAAAATTATGATCCAACCCAGTTTGCTTCTAAAGAGTCTGAATTATGAAACCTTGCCAGGTACATCTAGGCAAAAAATATGCTTAAATGGGATGGACTGCTCTGTGACAGACTTCTTCCAAATTCTGTGCTGCTGTGTTAGAAGTTTATCAGCAACTCTGTAAGGTACCATTCCTATTTTTTTTTCAGTCCTCCAGACAGTTCCTAGCTTATATGATTAGGTCTTTAGCCAGTCTGCTTTAATTTTTCAATAAAATTTATTATTTGAAATGCTGTATTTGTTATAAAAGTCCAAATATATTTGTTTGCCTTATGCATTTAGTTAAAATTATATAATTAGATTTTAAATCTAACATTTGGAAGGTATATTATCATAGCAGAATTTATATATTTAGTTGCAGAACACTTTTCACTAAACTATTGCCAGTTTCTTTGATAAGCAGCAGTATACAGTTTATTTGCACTGCACAGTACACGATCAGGTTACAGAAGTTACCTGTGTCTTGGGAAATTCCAAACTGATTTAGCTGACATTTATTCGATTTATTTTATCTCCCTTTAATACTCTCAAATAGCAAATAGANTTGGTGCTGGACAGAGATCAGGGCTTTACATATGGACAAAGTTAAGATATGTAGGGAACTTTTGTTTGCTATTTTCAGATGCAAACATTTTTTCCTTGGAGCCACAAGACTTGAGTGGTAGACAGGTAAAGGTCTTATGGAATATTAATGATGATATACATTATATTTTGTGAAAATATTTAAATAGTGTGGCAGCTATTTTATCTATCATCAGGTATCCTTTGATATAGAAATGTATTTTCTCTATTGCTGTTGGTCAATACAAAGGAGAAAGGAAAAACCTAATGTGTGCAGATGATCTGCAGTTTTCTATCTTCTCTATTTTTATATTAATTCTTTTGCAAAATTGTACGTCAAAAAAACTCACTTGCCTGCCCCTAACAGCGTCTTCTAGCTCTTTTCTTATTCGTCATCTCTAGTGTGGCTCGCAAGTCTTGTTTGCGCCTCTACGAGACTAATTTTATGTACCTAGATAATGGCAATAGAAGTCAACTTATTGTGCCTCAGCTGATGCGAGGCATCCCTGAGCTGTGTCACTAAGTGTATTCACAGATAGTTCAGCCACACTGCAGATAATTGTCAGCCCTGAAATTTTAAGATAAGACTTCAGAATAAGCATGGAAGAACTCTTTTCCATTGGGTAAAACCACATAGGTGTTTCTTTAGTCTTCCTCCTTTTCCAATGCTCTGGAAAAATGGTGAATGCTTCTTTTTGTTCTTGCTGATTAGGTTATTCAATGTTTATATTTATGGACTGTTTTTAAATGTATTTAGACACATACTTGTTTTTGATTAATCTGACAATATATGTGTATTTGTTCATTCTTTCATTGAAGTTCTCTAGTCCTTGAGAAGAAATTACATTCTCTGGAAGTCCCTCTTATTTGTCAGCATTTTCTGGAAAAAGCATGCTCAGAATGAGCAAAATACTCCAAACCTAGCCACACAAAAGCTGTGTCTGGAGAGAAGAAATTTTCTACTCTGAAGTCATAAAGTCTTTGTATGTTCAATTCAAAATTGCACCAGCATTTTAATAATTATTACCAATTGCAAATTTTCTGTCACCTGGCTTTTCCTAGTTCCCTAAGGTGTCTTTCACTATTGCTGTTTCCCAAATTTCTCCTTAAAATTTAATATGAATTTTTCTTCATATTCTGTTTTATTTGTACAGACTATTTTAGTGCCTGTATCTTCCATTTCTCTGTCCCAAGGAGTGTTGACAGCTCTCCTAATTTCTGTTACTTGTAGTTTTCATGTGTTCTGTTTGTTTGCTTTCCTTTCAACTTTCTTAATGAAATAAGATGCTTGTGACACAACAGGGTATGTCATGTTACAGCCATACTTTCACAGGAACACGTTCAACCCTAGATTAACTCAAATCCATTGAGACATTTCAAATAACAACTGTCATTTAATAGGCAATCATGTAAACTAGAAATAATATGTAGGTTTTTTCGTCCTCCCTCGTTCAAATAGTGCCTTGCCAGAGCAGCAGGATTTCTAGTATTGTTCGTTGTGGGTGTGGGAGTACTTCTGTTCTTCTTCAGCAGTGTTCACCTCTTCTTAGTGCCATACCAAGAACGTCTCAATGTTGTCACTAGGCCAAAAGAAACTAATTTTCTTTTTATAAACTGACACTTCAGGATGGCTCTGTAGTGAGCAGGAATCAAGTCTTCATTCTTACATGGGATATTAGTTGTCATGTGGTAGGAATACTATGAAATCTTAAAACCTCTAGTTATCCAGGGTGTTGTTTTAGTTTTTTACGCTCCAATTTAATAACCTTTTTCAGCATTTATTTTTGTAGTCTATTTTAACACTGTAGTTTTCAGTATCTCTTAATGGAGGTCTCACTGACAATTGTTTGGTTTGTGTAGAGTTGTTATATAATGAAGTGTGTCGTCTGTGTATGTGTGATGTCTGATCCTGTAACTTGCCATCAGACCTTTTCAGAACAATTGTTTTCCATATATTTTTAGAAAATTATGATCCAACCCAGTTTGCTTCTAAAGAGTCTGAATTATGAAACCTTGCCAGGTACATCTAGGCAAAAAATATGCTTAAATGGGATGGACTGCTCTGTGACAGACTTCTTCCAAATTCTGTGCTGCTGTGTTAGAAGTNTTCTTCTTTTCACTAAACTATTGCCAGTTTCTTTGATAAGCAGCAGTATACAGTTTATTTGCACTGCACAGTACACGATCAGGTTACAGAAGTTAGCTGTGTCTTGGGAAATTCCAAACTGATTTAGCTGACATTTATTCGATTTATTTTATCTCCCTTTAATACTCTCAAATAGCAAATAGAAGCTCTGTTTTCTGTCTTTCAAACACATGAAATATTTGCAAGCTCTGTTGAAAAGAAGAAAACAGTAGTAAAACAGCAGCAAGGGATTTGAATGTTCCCTAGAATGAGAAGCAAAGCCACAGTAATGAGTCAGGACATCTTGCTTTTTTATCTTAAATTTTGCAATTAAGTTTTTTATCCCAAGGTGATTTCAGAATGGAGGTTGGAAGAAGACTCGGCATATCCTGTGGGTAGACAAATGGTTCATATCCTACTGATCCCAAAGATACACCCAGAAGAGCAATGTAATTATCATTTACTTTTTATCAGGGTAAAGAGTAGGCTTCTTCTCCTCTTGGCATTCCTGATGCCTTTTAGTCATGTTTTCACTGTTGAGACCCAGCTCATATGGACATCTCTTTCTCTTAGTTTAAATGAACTCTCTTGGCTCCTATTAGCAGTGTAGCCACAACAGTGGGTAGATGGTTTGGGTTGGAAGGGACCTTAAAGGGTAGATCTTGCAGTCCTTTCTTTAACTGGGGGAGAAAAATATGCCTGCCATCCGACTTCTGCATAACAAAATTTTCAATTTAGAACTTTTGGAATTTTTCTCCTTTTAGATGTTTTTTAAAATAGTTTCCATTAAAACATCTCTTCACAGCAGATAATAGGGAACTGAACAAAATTAAACCGGGTTAAGGCAAAATAATCTTGAAAACATTGTCAGGCCTGTAATTATGCAATTCTTGCCCTTAATGTGTAATTTTTTTTTTGGTTGTGGTCTATTACAATAGCTTTAATAAAAGCTTAATATGGAGAAAAATAGCAAAAAATGTATAGACATGTTAGGAAGACTTCTCTGTAAGGCAGCTTAAAGAAATGATAACTAGAGGGCAAATAATAGTTCGGATGTAAGATGTATCAAAAATTGATTAGTCCTTTTAACATAAGCACTCCAGAATAGCAAAATGACTCACTATTAAAATAGTTGATCATTAAAGCTAATACTCATTTAAAGAGTAGAGAATTTCTCATTTGCTCCTTGCCTGCTGTGTAGGAGCTCTTCTAGCCACCAAGTGGAAAGAAAGAAGAGTCTTGGAAAGCAGTTTGCTTCAGCAGTTATTCTTAGGATTAAGACTGGTCCTTTCCCTGCTTCTGCTAATTGCTTCCACATGGAGCACTGAAGCTTTAGGGAAGTTTTATCTCAGTGTAAGTACCAGAATAGAAAACCAAAATTACTATTGTCACACTCAGGCATGAAAGTCTTATCAAGTATGGACAAGAATATAATTTCTTTTTAACCTTCATTTAGACCATTTACAGATATTTTAGCTTCTTGTTACTTCATGCATATATTCTTTTTCCCAATTACTTTGTAATGAGAATACCCAAATTAATAGTGTGGTGGATAATCTACTGTTGATTATTTATTATTGACATTTAAGCTTTCAGTAGATTTTTAAAAGTCTATCTTTTCTTCCACAAATAAATATGGTTTGCTGAGATCAGTTTGTCGTAGTTCATTTTCATTGAGCCTTGAAAGGTCTCCCTTTGGTGAGAAAGTGCTAGCAATTTTGTTCTTTATGTGGTGCAGCTAAGTGGGGTTGCTGCTGGTCACAAAATCACAGGATTTGATAAAACTGCCCATGCATGCTCTAAGTACCTCGTACTTCATAGTATTAATACCTACTCTGGCACAGGCAGTGTATGCTGTTCCTGGTTGGTTTATGTCATTACTAATCATGTGATGGAAATCACTTGGTTGTCTTTGCCTAAATTTCCTGTCATTCTGTTCTAAGCCCAAATAGAAGTGTTTAATACAGGAAAGTTTGGATATGGAAGAAATTCCTGTTCTATGACCCCAATTTCTAAATTTGAAGTTACATTGGACTCTGTTGTTCCTGTGCCTTGCTCAGCTAGAAGGAGAATGAGTGGCAGATACGCAGAGGATCAGTATAAATGTTCCGTCAGCTTAGCCTATTACTGCTGTGTTCCTTAAAAGCTTTGTTGCATATGAAAACATGTCAAATTCATATGGATTCTGTCTCTGTGACCTTTCCAAATCCTAATTTAGCAGTGCACAGCAGAACTAATGATTTCTTTATTGTGTCTAAGGTTCTCTGTAATTTGCAGGAGGGAACAGTTGGCTTCTTGTTGCATATTATTGCCTTATCAAAGTAAGATGTAAGTTTTCAGTGTTACCAATATGAAGTTAATGTGCAGGCAGATGAGTACACACAGAATACGGGCTTCTAAGAGGACAGAAATAGAGAAGTTCGATTCCTGGTTGGTTGACTTTTAGTTACTAGGAAGATATTGAGTAAAAAGACTCATGGCTGAAATGATAGATGAGTTAAATTACTGAATTTTATTACTGCTGGGATTTTCTCAGTTCTTGCATTCTGGAGTTCATTACATGTTTCTGAAATAGAGCAGCAGCTAGGATTTCTGAAACATGCCTTAAGTTGTTTAAAAAAAAAAAAGACTCATGATAAATATCAGAGTGTTTTTAAATTAGAGAGAAGAGGAGGTTCAAGGTAAAAAAAGGTGTTGATGTTTCATATTTTTGCGGCTCTTGCCATAGAAGAGAGTTACCCCACAAGACTCATAAGACTAATTTTTTTCATTAGAATGTGGGTGTATCTAAGCCAGAGTCAAACACCAGCCTACACTAGTGATGAGTGACAGTTAATGACTTCCTCAGTTTCTCTCACAAATGGCCAGCAGTGGCTAATGGGTACTCCTGTTCATCTTCACGAGTTATTTTGCAGTGGATATGGGAATGAGCTCACAAGACCATCCCCTTTCCCCTCTTATACACCTTGTACTAGAGGTAAGTGTGGTTTTGGAGAATAAGGGTGGGATGTCATGAAATGAAAATGATGTGGGCTTCTTAAATTTTTTGCAAACCTCAATAAAGGCATGTATCTGGGGATGGGCAAAGGTTCAGTTGAATTCTTATTTTTTGCCCAAAGAGGTTACCCAGTCCTAAATTGACATGTTTTCCTTGAACTGGGAGTCAGAAATCCCTTTTCTCTTCTGTTTTTCTGCTGCAGAAATTCCCAACATTCCCATTATGTGGGCTCCAGAGAGGGGTAAGCAACATCTTCAATCCCACCCAATCATTTCCAAACTAATTCTTTGCTAGTATTTTTTTGCTTTTTTAATCATCATCAGAAACAGTTTTTAGACACATTTTTTCCTTTTGTTTGATTTTCTTGTGGATTCTCATATTTTTGTTTTCTAGGAAGGTCCCATGGCCTCCCCGAGTGCTAGGGTCAGACTCATCTGCTGTTTCCATTTGTGTGCTATTCTCCTGTGGAGTTTCATGGTTCACTCTTGATCTAATGATATTACCAGAGGGTGAGCATCTAGATTCTTGGGACTGTTTCACTCATGATATCCTAAGTTACTGGAAAAGCACTGCCACCCTGCTGCTCTGTCAGTCAGTTGGCAGGCTTATGTTTTGTCCTTGCTGACAGTTGCATCTGATTATTCATGAGCTTTGGTCTTTTGCCACCTTGCCTGTCTGGGGACTGCCTGGCATTCACTACTCTCTTTTATTCTCTCTACTTGCTGTCTGTGTGATGATGTCCTCCTGAAATCTTGGCCCTTTGCCTGACTGTCTGGCATTATTTCTTGACCAGCTAATTGCTTGACACTGACTACCTACTGCCCTGTCCATCTGTTGAATGGCATGTATCGCCTCCTTATTGTCCTTTCGATCTGGTTGCACACGGGCATTGGCCTTCCACTGCCCTGTCTCTCACTCTGAGTGCCTGGCATCACCTTCCTGCTGAGTGCATCTGCTGACTCTGCAGAACTGCTCTTCTGCTGCTTGGCACACCTGCTGACTGTATGGTACTGCTTCATCAAGTTGCTGAATGTCTGGCATTTTCCTCCTGCCTTTTCACCTGCTTCTTGATTATAGTGTCCCCTTGCTGCTCTTTGAGTCTGCTTACTCACTGATATTTGCTCGTTTGCTGTCCTGTCCACTTGCTTTTATGCCTGGCATTTCTATCATATTGTCCTGCCCACCTGCCCAGATTTTATTTCTAAATATGCACCAGTCTGAAAAAAAATTAAGAATTGTAAGGAATGGGGGAAAAAAATGTCTATTTCCTTCATGATCTGATTCAGTTCAACATACCAGCTAAAACCTGATCTCAGTACCAACCTCCAGCTTTTTCATAGAACTGCTTGAAAAGCTTTCCTTCCTTACACACACAAAAAAAAGCTAAATTGTGTTTAGTCTTTGCTTCCATCACTTCATTTGATAGGTTTTCAGTACTACTGTATTCAGTATTAAATTTGGTAGCAATTAAGTACTAAAACACATCATTAGTATTACCTACTGTAATTCTCACAGTCAATGGAAGGTAGGTAATAACAGGGGAAATGAGCAATCTGTTGCTGAGGCTCAGAGAGATTAAGGTTTGAATGCAGAGCTATGTTCAGTAAATACAGTGGATCAAAGGAGCTAAATAAGACATTTTACAGATCTCTTAATTTAAAACACAAGATTGCAGCTAATCTAAAAAAGCCATTGGATCAGTACAGTATTACTAAATGCAGCATGTCATAGCTGCAGCTTCGTACTCTTTCCGTACTGGGAGAATGGTCAATGGGCTGTTTACAGAAGCCTTTTGTCATTCTCTCACAGATTAAGAACAAGGACTTGACTACATCTGTAAGGTACATAGTAAGGGAGTAAATCATTATCATAGCTAGAGTAAGAAGCAGGATTTCCTGCCTCTTTTCTTTGATTCAGCTCACTTGACCTCTTTTCCTCGCTCTGCCGCAGTTCTAGCTCCTTATGAGTGTGGTTTTAAGTATGCTTTTGAATCCAGTACCAACTAGGAACCAGAGAGAATATTCTGTCGTAACGAACCCTGTCATAATTTCATAGTAAAGTCTTTCTACACTTAAAATAATTGTAATATTCTTTTAACTTTACCTTTTAGACTCTCCAGATTTAATATTACTATTTTTGCTATCTTCAGAGATATGCTAAATATGCAAAATGATGTCTAATGGTACAGGCAGGGCAGGATCCCTTGAGTCAGTAGTCTTTCACCTGTGCAAGACCAGCTGTGGAATCAGAGAGAGATGCTGTGGGAGAGCACCTTGCTTCTGTGCCCCCAGCAGCAGTTTGCCCTGTGGAGGATGACTCCCAGTACAACAGACAGTGTCCTGAGTAAGAGCCAGTGCGAACCTTCTCCTGGTTTTCACATTAGTTTCCAGAAATCTGTTATACTTGTGTCCTGCTCCAAGGAACTGGAGGACACAAGTGTTTGCCTTTACTCCCTTATGGTATTCTAGACTCTCCTGTCCCCTCTCTTCTCAGCCTTTCCAACCCTCTCTCACTTCTCCAGGCATATTTTTTCACAACTTGTGAACTCTTAAGTAGTCTGTCAGTCTCTTACTTCCCACCAGCTTCATGCTGTTGAGGGGCCTGTAGACAAGAAGAGATCTCGGTGGCAATTCTCTTTCTGCAGGCTTTAAGTCCCAGTGTTAGACTGTTGTTTGAGAAGTGACATCAGATGCTGGAGGGGAGGAGGAATATTCACTCTAACACTGTGGGGCTGCAGGACGCTGTTAGAACTCACTTCTTATCCCAAGAACCATAAGTCATCTGTCCCATGTATCATTTAGTTATATTAATTTAAAAAAATATAAAAAATTACTTCAGAAAAACGGCTAGTTTTCAAGTAATATGCAGGTTATATAAACTTTAAACAAAATGCAGAAAAGCATCAGAAACTGAGGGGAAATAAACACAATGTTTTTTCTTGAATGTATGGAGTTTTCTTGGTTGAAAATTATACCTACCAGAGAATAAATGCACTGCTGTCTCAGGCAGCCTCACTGTAAAATATCCAGGTAAATCAGTTTTCTATCTGCAGTGATCAAGTTATGGTACAAATATTTTAATCAGTTAAAAAAAACCCTATATTAAGTTGAAAGGATACATTGTTGTTGTTTTATGAATGAGTCAGAATTTGGTTAAACAATGAAAAATTAGCACACAAAGCCCTTGAAATAACATCATGTCTATCAAATCCCTGGAACAATTAAATACAACAGTATTTTGTCGGGGGGGGGGGCACTGGGGACAGTGTTGTGTTTATTAAGGTATTCTTCAGTCTATCCTGTGCACTTTTCAACAAAAAATTAGCTTTTGGGATAGTTATGAAGACTTAAAATCTTCCCAGCTTATAGAGTTTCCCTTTCTAGGATAACTACATTTCCTGTTATCATCTTAATTACATCTCAGTTTTATTTCATTTTGTTAGACTCTCTTCCTTCCTTATCTCTGATTAAAAAAACTTGTTACATTTCTGATAGTAATTTCCTGAACTACTGTTATCTAAATCCTATTTGTCAGGAGAGTGTTTTTCATATATCCTCTTCTCACTTCAATTAAGTATTTAAATTCCATTAAGTTTTGTACTTTGCTTTCTTTATTCTTCTCTTTTCTGAAGGTATACTTTCTAATTCTAGTCAGCATTGTAGCATCTAAGCAGCTAATTTCTTTAGCTGTTTCTGAAAAGAAAACAAATTCCTAACTAATACAGGTCTTTCGCTCTCAAAAAGAAAGACAGGTATATAATTATTTTGTTACCCTTGGGATTTCCAGAAGGTGTTCCACTGCCCTGATCCACTTAATCAGTGCTTTCAGTTTCAGTTGAAATTTTCCATTCTTTTAAGAATAATGTATCTGACAGTGCCTCATATCAACTTGGAATTCAGACTTTATTATGTCTGTGTGATGGGTTAAGCCCTTGGCTGGGGGCCAAAACCACACACCCACTCACACAATTCCCCCGAACCTCCCCCTCCACCTGAGGACAAGGGAGAGAGTCAAAGGGGCAAAGGGAAAAAAGGACTCATGGGTTGAGATAAGGACAATTTAATAACTAAACTACAATAATATTGAAAAAAAACCTATATACAAATATACAAATGAGTGATACACAGCGACACTACCCCCCTACCCAATGATAAAGAGTCAGCCTGTTCCTGGCTAATGATCCCAGAGCAGGGAGAGTCGATCCTGGAACAGGGAGAGTCCTGAAACCACACTCATGATTCCCCCAGGCCAGGGGTGCACCCGGAGATAACAGTCCGAGTGTCGCAGACAGAGAGCTGACTTGGGCGAGGGGGGCAGGCCTTGGGAGAGTGACCACCTGGAGCGAGATGATCCGGAGCCAAGAGAGATCTGGAAAGCAAAGGGACCCGGAACAAAAGGGACAATTTTCCGGAGGGTCCTCACCTATATACTGGGCATAACGTGCATGTTATGGAATAGATTATTGGCCACTCTGGGTCTCAATCTTGAACCTAAGATCAAATCCTAGGCTAGTAACCAAGGCTGTGTTCCCTCCCAGCCCCCCCTCCCCTGTCTGCGGGGAGCAGGGAAGCTGAAAGACCTTGAGTATCCTGGCAACAGCTGTAAACATCACTTTTTATCAGCTTTCTTCTGAGCACAAATCCAAAACATAGCCTCTTGCTAGCTGTTATGAAGAAGGTTAACTCTGTCTCTGCTTAACCCAGGACATTCTGTATATTGCTTCTGGATCCAGTTTAAAAAAATTATTTGTTTAATTTTGGAAAAGGATGCCTCAGATAATAGGTGTTATGGTAAAGAACATAAATGTCTGTTGGTTCATGCATTGTTGTCAGTGGTGAAGGCTTTTGCTGTCTCAACTTATATAACAGTTTGCTGAATGTATATTGATACTGAGTAAGTTCCAGTGTCTCTGTTACCTTTTTACTTAGTAAGTAAATAGCTTTTGTTGGAAAAATGGAGAGAAAGAAACACAAAGCAGATGTAAGAAGCAAGACAGTACTTTTGTTACGTGATTACTCCTGAGCATCACACTTTATAACCTTTTTTTTTTATTCTTTTTTTTATTCTCTTGAATATATTTGGGAAGATTTAAACACTCCATCCTGTGGGTTGCCTTTTCTTAAAATGTCCTTCAGAGCAAAAAGGTGTTTACATAGTTATAATGCAATTTCAACTGATTCCTTGTTACAGTAATATCCGTGGTTTAAAGTTAGTAAATTTCCTTAATAAATTAAACTGGTACGTTCACTGAGTTTATACATGGAATAGGACCCAGTCATCATCCTTCAAGGACTGTTGCAGAACTGTACATTTTTCTGTACATTTTCCCAATACATTTTTCTGTTCTGCACAGACAGGTTTTAGATGTTTAATTTGCTGGAGCTTCTTTCACTTCATTTGGGAGTTTGTTAAAGTCAGATATTATGGTTCAGAAGTTTTATGAGACTGCACCTAAACTTTTGTTTGATTAGTCCTTTACTGCTCTCATAGTACATCATAGCAAAACAAATTATCTTTTCCACCCTCACTGTTTGCTTTCAGGGAGCATTTGTAAAACTTAATTAGGCTTTTTCTTTTAAATCTTTTTGCAGATAAACTGTAGATACAGACTTTATGAAATAAGCTTTATTTTGTGTAGTGTTGCAGTCATCTACATCACTCAGGTGGTGGATTTTGCAAATTTCAAAGCTGAATGAAGCCTACACATTGTACCATGTCTTTGTCCGAATTTTTGGGCTACAGCTCCCTTTTCAAGAGTGAAAAATGACTGGGTTATTGCCACTTCTTTCTACGAACTGACCAGTTATTTCTTTCAAACCAAATAGTGCTTATGTACCCGGTGGTATACAGAATTAATCCATGAACAGCAAGGCCTAAAACTACACTGACTCTCAAATTCTGTTATAACTCATGCAAGTTTTACTGATTTCTGCTATTCAGCATTGGTGGTTCCTGGGATGAGAAGAACAGAGAAAAGCACCAAGTTCTTCTAGATGTCTTTGTCCCCTAGGGGTTTTGTTTCCTGCAGCATCTTAATGAGAAGCTGCTATTAACTCATCATTGCTCTTTGCAGGCAAGACGGAATCTGTAACAGTAGAGTTTTCTTTAGACTTTTTTAAGCATAGCAAAGATGGATTTACTAACCTAGCTTGAACTTGTGGGTTTTTCTTAATAGCTTGTCACATTATCAAGACAGCTTAATATTTCCCCTGAAATTTTTTTGTCTTTGTTTCTTTTCCTTGTTAGCTTTTTTTTAAAATGAGGATTTTTTAAATTTAACTCGTTTAATCACACACGTACTGTTGGGCAGCTAAACTTAGGTGCATATGATTTCTGTGTTATTCTGAATTTCTGTCTGTTATCCATATACATTATATAGAAATACTGCTGTCTGATGTTTTACTTGATCCACCTAGAGCTATGATGTTTGTAGCTGGTGTTCTCTGAATCACTACTGGTGCTCTGGTAGTGAGGTGCTTAGCATTTATTGCAAGAGTACAGTCCTGCGTACGTTTTACGTATACAGAGGAGGAGCTAACTTGTTCCCTGTGCCTATCTAAGAATCTCTTATTTGTTAAAAGCTACCACTTTTCTCAGTGATCCGCTTACACACTGCTAGTATAAAAATCAGTCTGTTGAAAAAGTTTGGACACAGTGAATTTTATTAAAAAGAAAAAATATTTTTCTGCACAACGTGGTCTGCTGCTTCAAGCACAGCAGAAGTGTACACGAAGAGAGGTGCTTATATACCTATGCTGCTATACCTATATTCATGAAAAGGTGCCGACATTATAAGAACTTCAGGGTTTCAAAGTTAAGAGCTGGGCAGTTAGGAAGTAGACAATTTGTCTATACAATGCAAAGTTGCATTAACATAAAAACATTACTCTGTCACAGCTAAGGAGTGTCAATAAGCTATTGAACCGGTTTAGGTAGTGCACAAAAGATACTGTAACATCTTCTAAAACTGGAAGAAACTGGTGTTCTGGATACAGAGATGTGTATAGAAAAGATCTTGGGAACACTGAAATAAAGCAAAAATGTTTTATGCTGTATTTTTTTATGTTGTTAACTATTATTATTAAGTATTGTAAACCATTAATTAAATAGTAAAATCAAATTCCAGAGGAAAAGGTAAACTTGATATATTTAATATTCCTTACTCAGTGTAGATTAGAAATTCCACTGTCTTCTGTTTCACTGATTTGTGCTGCAGCAGTCTCAACAAAATACTTTCCATCTTCTCTTTGAGAAACATTTTAATCCAATTGTTTCCAGGAGAATCTTGGAGAAAGAAAAATGTGATTTGTGCTAGGAGTTAAATAATTTTCCTGTATAGGAAATCGTTTGACAGAATGCACAATAGCTCACTTTGGCTCTCAAAATCCGTTCAGTTGTTCAGTTCCAAGGAGTTCATAATTCACGTGTACCTAAACTGACAACTGTTCAGACTCTGAGCACATGAATAGCAACACTGAATCGCCCTGAAGAATCCTTTCTATGAGAATTTAGGTTATGGCAGAAGTACTTTAAAGCTATGGCTAAGTTACTAGCCGTGCTTTGTCATTTATGTGGGGAGTAAAGATACTGTGTAAGGGAATCTTAAGAGAAAGTAAAGTACTTTTTGTAGCTTGCTCTTTATTTCCATGGTACGTTATTGAAAAATTACCACTCAGTAGTCTATCCTTTGTAATGTTTTTAGGGAAGTTTTTTTTGTATGTTTTTAATCTTCAGCATTGATTATTTGAGATCCAAAATTGTTTTGAGGTGCTACTTTACCGGTGGCAGAAACTAACTGGAGTTTCAGAAGTACAAATGTTTCATATGCACTATTTGTTCTTAGCAGAAGGTGGCAAATGGTAGGAAGCAATAGACAACATTCTCAGGAGTTCCATATCTCCGTCTCAGTAGCAAATGCATTGGAGCTACAACATTGCAAACTTATTTATTTATTTAGAGAAGTGAAATTTCAAGTAAAAACTTTTGGTTCTTTCACTGCACAAGAGACTGGGCAAGTTCAATGGTGGCCTCATTCTTTGTGTATATTGATGAGGATCTCTGTAGAATAGGGTCTGTTCTCTTCCTGGGATACTGATATCACGACTAAAAGTGACAGGTTTGTTTCTCTTAGGTAGTTCTAGACTTAATTGCTTAATATACTTTTTTTTTTTGCCCCTGTATATAAAGAATCCAGTTTTGGCAGTAGTTTTGTATGAAATTAAGCTAACTCTACCCTGACTCCCCTTTGGTATAGATATATCGTCTAGAAGATAGTTCATGTAACCAGAAGCACTATATAAGGTATTATTTTATGAGATGGCGCTCCCTAATTATTATACCATTAGTTAAAACTCATTACATTGTCAGTTACATTAATTGTAGAATTCTTATTGATACTTTTACTGAGATATTGTAGGTATTCTTATTGATACTCATTTCTGCTGTGTGATTCAGTGATTTACAGAGTATAAAATTTGTCACTTGTCAGGTTTTGTTCCACTTCTTCAGTTTTTAAAGAATTTTGCAAAAGTTGTGATGGATTGTGTAGAGTTTTACATTTTATGTTAAATATAGAGCAGTTTGAAGTAACAGAGGGAAAACTTAAAAACAATGATTAACAGATAAAACTTTAAGTGTTTTTGTAATAGCAGAATGGTGTCACTACCTTTACCAACAAGTCTTCCTTCAGCTGTACTACCTTTATTGAGCAGCAAGGGATTCATTCTTACATGAAGTGGAGTTGAAGTGGGAAGCACAGCAGTTAGCATGTGAAAAAGAGCTGAAAAAGGAAGTAGGCACCTGACCCTTCTTTGGAAGCAAGTGCAGTGTCCCTTTGCAAATGCTCTGCCTTTTGACACTGTCTTAACACAGCTGTAACATACTGCATTTAGTGGGCTGTGTACATCTTTTAGAGAGCCTAAGTACATTCCTCACTGTGTAGAAAAGCATTTAGCAAGTGTTTTGTTTGGTTAACTGTTTCTAAAAATGATTGCTCTGTTGGTTTTATGGCAATATATGGGGGTGGGCAGTATCATAAAATTAAGATTAATTTGTATGACAAGTATTTTATACACATTGACTATCTTTAAATCTTTTTTTCATCAATCAGGATTAAAAATTATTATTAACACTTAGTATGTATTAAAATTAGAAGTGATATTTAAAAGATGCACATGCTTTGGTTGCCCAGATGCACCAATTTGATTAACATTTCTGTTACACAAATGGGGCGGGCAAATCACTGATCTATGAAGTTTATGTAAATCAAATGCAGCCAGGTTTAGCTCAAAACTTAGATACAGACCTACTGAGGTGCAGGAACAAGTTACAAATTCCACAATGTTGCTTTCCCTAGTATATTCATTTAAATGTTGAGCTTCTTAATTGTGTATGAAAATGTGAAACATCTTCACCAATAACTATCACTGGAGTCCAACTATTAAAAATTAAAAATATTCATGGCTTGGTCATGCATAAGTCATTGAGTGTTGTCAGAAGTACCTCTACCAGCCAGTTGCTTTTTATGGTCATATATACAGTGGAATTCTATTGATAGAATAATTTGCTGATATTAGTTTACAAACAAGAACACTGAATTAGCTCCTGGCCTCCGAGTCTCATGTTATAGGTTACAATAAATGCTACAATGGATCTCAGTGAAGAGTGTGAGGGAATCTGGAGGGGAAGGTCATGGGTAGAGGGAATCATATATATGGGGAGAAACGGAGAAAACAGATTCTATATTTAATCTAACAGCAGTTATTGCTGTGATGCTTTTGTTCCTCACTCAGATAAATTCTCTAGGGTCATTGTGTGGCTTTCAGGATCTTGGTGGCAGCGGAACCACTGTGAACGTGCTTGAGAACACAAGCAAACTTCAAATCAGCATTCTTGTGCTGTGGAATTATTGTCAGCAGAAATGCATTATTGGTGCATGCAGATACACCAGTTTGTAGAGTTCATTTTTAGTTGGCTACGTTAATCAGGGTTTCATCCACTTTTGGCTGTTTGTAGATATGAGTTGGGAGAAGAAGAGGAAAAAGAACATGTAATCAGGTCAGTTATTGGAGCAATATGTACCAGGCTCACCACTGATAAGAAGGAAGGGCAATAGAGCAAGCCACTCTAATGTTTAGACATGTTTAGTTTTACTTTATATAAAATAATTCTGTAAAAGCCTGGGAGAGTTCTCAGTATGTGTCTATGTGTGTCTGACACACATAGGAGCATTTAGCATCAAAAAGACTCAACAGGAACAGCAAAATGGAGACTCGCCAGACTCAGGCTGAGATTTTTACTGTACAGTAAGACTGACAGGAGCCTGGTTGGTCACTTCATGATGAGGAACAAACACACAAATCCAGGGCAGCACTGGCCTGATGTCTACATGGCTGCTACCAGTCCATCCTGTGAGCCCAAACATAGTGATTGGTGCTCACTTTAGCCTTACTGGTATTGGTACTTATTGGTACTTACTTACTACTTATTGGTACTTACTTTAGCTGAGTCAGTTACTCTCCACTACTCTGGGACTATGAAATGGTTGATGGTTTTTTACAGGCCCACATCAGTAGTGCTCATGGATAGCTTATTGTTGAGGAAACGATGACTGTCATGCTTTTTTAAGGTGCATGTGGCCAGGTTGGTGCGGGTGTGAATCTGTCAAAAGCAAACACCTACTTCTGGGATCCTCTCTGTCAAGAAGCAGCTATAGCCCTCTGGGTGCAGGACATTCTTGATTTACATGAATGTGTGACAACTAATTTGACGTCAAGAACTCAGTGGTAATCATCATTGCATACATGTGATTGCATGCATGGTGTATCTCTGGCTGCAGCACCCCAATTATGTGTTAGGGCCACTATATTGTTAGAAAGTTACTAACTTAGATGACAAGCTGAGGGACTTTTACAAACCTTCTTGACTTTCATTGCTTTGCAGCAATAGGGTATGTCATTGGTTTTATCCATTTGTCAAATTAGCTGAGCAATTAGCCAAAGAAATTTGATTTTGGAGAACATCAGACGGCACTGTTCCTGTCAAGCCCTCTATTCATAAAAAAAGACAGAGAATATGATTACACTGGTTATTGGGGGCAGGGAATAAGAAGAATTCAAGGTAAGACAGCATGATGCTTGAGAATGAGCGATCCTTATCCTGACACCAGCTGGTGCATCCTGTATTTCTTATTGTACTAAAAGAAGAAATAGATAAGTGATTTTTAGGTGAGAAGCTCTAATCAGCCTAGCTCCGTGTAATCTCTATTTACTCCCCTGCAAAATAAGAGTAGGGAAGTAGAGAATAAGCTGAAATAGCTGACTTGTGAATAGAAATTACAGGCACACGTGTTATTTCCAGCAGAGGTATACTGAATAACCTTGAAGAAGTTATCTCGTATCCAAGCAATTTTTGTTCCTAAAGTATATACATCTTACACAACTGATTGACAGATGTGACTGGTTTTTGGGGTTTTTTTTGCGTATTTGCCTGCTCTGTCTCTGTAGTTCTTTGTCCAGTCTTCTGAGGTTTGACTATGGTCTGTGAGCTGTGTTGCAGAGGGTGTATAGGTACTGCTTTGGTTAGGCCCTTCCGAGACTTCCGCTTTCAATGGAAAGCTCAAATTGGTAATAAAATATTGTCTGTGCTAATTCTATAGTCTGTTAAAAATAAATTATCTCCGAATTTGTCCATTAATTTGCATAAATAGCTTTATGATATGCTGTGCAGAGTCAGATTTGAACTTTTTCAATAGAAATAATATTTCAACAGAGGCAGTCTCGGTCATCTTAATTTAATCAAATGTATTATGACTTCTCAGTCTTAAATTTATTTGCATTTTAGGTGAAGAGATAAAACTAATTACCATCCCAAAACTGATGAAGAGTATATGAAACATTTCCGATCATTAGTTACTATTAAGAGGTCAAACTTTGCTATATTTAATACATAAAAGACAAGGATAAGGAGTTCTGGAATATTTCAAGAAGAGTAGTTCTAGGTCTTTTAATGAAATCAGTCTTCAGTGGGTATATCCTCCAGAAGCTGTCTGGGAGGGCTTCCACAGGTTAGGAACTGAACTAACTTAATTTATATGGAGGCAAAGAAAGGCAGTGAAGCGGCAGGGAACTCTGTTAAACCAATTGGCAGCAAGCCATCTGTTAAACAACCACAGCTACGTCAAAGATTTCTAAAAATATATCAGTTGCTTTGGGAACATAATGCCCTAACTCCAATAAAAAGGCACTTTGAAAACAACAAAAAATGTGGTTTAAAATAAATTGCATTTATTCATATAGCATTGAAATACACGAACTGCTCTCATAGACATTGTTAGTAAATCCTGAATAGTTCTGTGAAATAATTAATTGTTAGTCTCTACTTCTCCTCTCTGGAGTAGAAACTGTCTTTTTCAGTCCCACTGTCTGTCTCACTGGTTCCCCTACAGCCTGACATTTCTGTCATGTCCTGTCTTCCTTTTTGCTTCTCCTGAGTTTCTCCCTCGTATATTGTCCATCCAAGCCACCTTGTACAGTCTTATTTCCATCCCACTCACTTAATTTACTTGCTGTTGCTCTCCTCTCATCCCTGCCCTTCTGACAATCCTGCTACTTGGGCTTCCTCTCTGCAATTCTTCCTTTCTACTTAGGCTTCCTTCTTCCCATGTTCCCTTCTCCTGTCAAAACTATAGACCTCTTCTTTCTTTGCAGCCTCCAAACTGGCTTTTCTGTGTTTCCATCTCTCACCTGAACTCTTGTTTTTACCTTCAAATGCTTCCACAGCTGTGGAACCCCTCTCTTCCGCCTTGTCTTGTGTGCATCTGTCTTCTTTGGAAGACCTTATGTGGGAGAAACTGGAGACATGTCCTTGCTGTCATTTTAGTATTTCATGCATTTTTACTGCAGTGTCATCCCCCTACTTTTATATAGTTATCAGCTTCAGATTTGAGAAATCAGTGTTTAGCTGCAGTCTTGATGAAGGCATCAATGTGACAGCTCTGAATGAAGTCTCATCATTTTTTCCTGCTTCTGCCCACATAGTAGCATTGTCATCGCTGTTGTAATCACAGTGACAGCCGTGATTTGTGATTCATTTTGTGGCAATGCTATGGACAGGCAAAGCTGGCTTGTGGTGAGACCTCCAGGAAAAAACTGTCCATAAAACGAAGTTTAACATTCTTAATTCACCTTTGCTAGAGTGCTGGCAAAATTTGAAGGTGCTGAGTCACCAATTCGTTAATAGGTTGATGCTGGTACCAGACAGTTAACTTCTGAGCTGGACACAGATGAAAATCTAGTTTTGCCGTCTCTCTCTTCCACCCTTCCTTCAAACCTGAAGTATTCGAAAACCGGGCCACCAGCGCTTTCGTATGTTGTTAGGTGAAACAAATGGTTGTTACAGCCAGACACAAAGTATCTGCAAATCACTGCAGCACTGCTAATTTCATTCATGTTTGTATAGCTAATTAAGAGTGTGCTTCTAGTGTGGTGGTGACTTCAGTTCCTGTACACTGCACATTTTAACTTGTGTTATTTGAGGACATCCCAATAGTGGACTTTCCAGTGGCTGATTTCAAGAGCAGGTGTCACTGTAATAGTTGTTTGTTTAGCAGCAGCCTTTTTTGGTTACATCCATCCAGTCAGGCTGCAAATATGAAAACAGGAAGCATTCCCCTGTTTGTAGAAGTCTGCCTGCAGTAATAACTATGAGCATGTATATTTTGAAACAAGTATTTTTAGAAAGTTCTGTTGAGGGCTGTACTGGTGTTTGGACTTCCTGCCCTTTCGGATTTTGTTGCTTAGTCTGTACATTTTGAATAATCACATTGCCTGCTAGCAGTGACATTTTGTGAAGGTCATTTTTCTTGTGAAGTTGGGGAATGGACTTGAATTTCATTGAAGGACTCCCTGAGCTGCAGGATCATTGTTTTTGGAACTCTTTTGCATCTTGCACTACCTTTGAAGCCTGTTCAGAATTTTAACTAATGATATCTTCAAAGTGTCACTGTGCTGAAGGGCAAAAAAGAAATCTCAAAATGCATTTTATATTTAAAGACAGTTTCGAATAGCTTTGAAGCATGGTATTAATGGTATTTTGTTGTCAGCGAAGTGTCCCTTTACCATTGCAATGCCTTTTTCTTCTATACTGTAAAAATCATCAGGTCTATGGATAGTTCTAAGAATTTTTAATGTGATTGATAATTTAATACCTCAACAGGTATCTTTATCAGTGGAGAGATTTTAGTTTTGTCTATGCCGTTCCTAGACTACTACTTCTCATTTCCCCTGTGTAGAAATACAGACACTGGGTTGTATTTATACGCCTTTTCTGTTTCTGAGTAGAGGATAGCAGATACTAAAACTAAGATGATATGCTTGAAATAAAAGAGACTGTGGTGTCAGACTGAATTAAGATTGCTTGGTTTTGTATAAACCAAAGTTCCTGCTTCCCACAACTGAGCACATAGCAAGTTTGCTTGTTAACAAAAGATCTGAAGGTTTTCTTGGTAGCTGTGTCTGATGTCTTTTGATACTGACATGTTCCTTTAAAATGTGATAAATGTTAGTGGCAATCTTTGAGAATATGGCCACTTGAATTATCTGTACGATTTAGAGTTGTGGTTTTTTTATTCTGTTGATCGCTTCCTATAAGTGTTTTAGTGGTATAGCTAGCATAGGACACATGGATCCTTCTGATAGGGATGCCTTTTGGTTAATTCTGTCGTTTTCCTTCTCTATGGATTTGTTTTTCTGTTTGTAAACTAGGAGCTTACAAAAGTGCAAGAATGTGGTTTATAATTTAATCTTTCCCACAAAATAATTTCTAGGTTTTTTCTCATTTTATTCTTTTGCTATATCAAACTTCCAAGAAAATTTAGCTTATTCACAATATCCTTATATTTAAGATGTGCTTTTCCATTTCTGTTTTGATAGCTGTACTATCAAAGTGTTGTAGTTAGACTAGACATTAGGAAGAAATTTTTCACTATGAGGGTGGTGAGACACTGGAACAGGTTGCCCAGGGAGGTTGTGGATGCCCCGCCCCTGGAGGTGTTCAAGGCCAGGCTGGATGAGGCTTTGAGCAACCTGGTCTAGTGGAGGGTGTCCCTGCCCATGGCAGGGGGGTTGGAACTTGATGATCTTTAAGGTCCTTTCCAGGCCAAACCATTCTATGATTCTATGACTTGATGTTTTACAATGGATTTCACAGTTTTATGAATGTTGCCAACACTTTAGTTGTGCCAGATAACTTAGATTCTTGTTTCAGAAGGTGAAACAAGATGATCTGCTGAACAGCAACTACTGTGAGGGAAGTGAAGAGAGGGTAGGACTGTAACCTGCCTTTGAGTTATGTCCTAACTAAAGTTAGAGGTTTGTAGACTGAATGGATTGTGCATTTGAGAAAATTTGTGTTAGGAAGTAAGGACAGAAGGTTTTGCATGTCTTGGAAAATTTTCCCTCTGATTCCCGGTGTAGAAAATAACTACAAAGACAAGAATTTTCAGATTCTGTTTCCAGGCTTCTCAATGCCCACTGCATATGGACCGCTTGTGAATAAAAGCCACCAGCCTGTTTGGAACCGCTGTTTTGCTGACATGATCAAAAGGGAAGGCCTCAGCCTCTGGCCATTATCATTACCATTTTACTGTTATCCTGCCTGCCTGCTACATGGCCTTCCCTTTGCAAATTTTTTTTCTGTCTTCTGCGCAGACTATTTCACCCTTCTCATGCCTGGGAAAATCTCAACAGGAAAATGTACATGAGATTGATGAGGAAGAGAAGACGGTTACATTTGGCCTTTTCTTTGCTTATTCACAAACATTCTTTTCTTTATGTTAGAAGGAGTTGTTGTTTTTTGTGTGGTGTTAATTTTAGTTAATATTTCTTATATGTATAGGGTCCTGACTTCTCACATTTTCTGTGGGAGTCTTTATGGTACAGCTAACAGTGCTTCTTCCCAACCCCTTGTCTTTCCCTGTTTGACACAACCAAGAGAAAAATTCTTTAACATATTTCAGTGTTGAGAATTTAGCAAGGATGTCTCTTGGCAGAAACAAAAAAGGAGATACTCTTACCCAAATTTTAAATGTTTTCATATTTTTCTTGTCCTTGTACTTCTTCACTCACTTTGCTATTTAATCTTTGATTGCAGGCCACTAAAGAAGTAATAGAGCGAGAAGCCCCAGGGATGGCCCTGGCAATGCTGATGGGATCACTTAATGTTACTCCTCTGGGCATGCTCTCTAGGTAAGACTATTTCCTTCAAAATATGAGGTGAACTGTTTCCTTCGAAATACATATTGTCATGAAATGACTATACACAAATAACTGAAGATTGTCATTGTTGTCAAGACTGTAAGTCTTAACTTTAGAGAAGTGGCCAAATTCCAAGAATGGTAATTTCATTCTCTCATTGAATTCCCTTTGTTGTCTCCATTAGACACTGTATTCTCTTGTATTTTCTGGGCCAGGTTGTTTGTAATATCAATGCATGCTTTTCATCCTAGAGCTCTGGCATTTTGGTGGTGAGTGAAGAATTATAGATTATTCATCAAATACTAAAATGCTTTGTTTAGCAAAAAAACCTTTGATAAATAGAAATATATTGTTTTGATATTGCTTTTATTCCAGTATTGGCAAAAACTCTCTGAGCAAGTTAAACAGTATTTTATCCCATGCTTTCAGATATAATACATCAACTCCTAGACTTTGGTATTTCCTACTAAATAATTAGTAACTGTTTCTCTGCCTGTTGGTGTTTCTTTTTTAGCAGTGACATCTCTTGTTATCCTGTATTTCTTTCTTGAGTTGATTTTTATTTCATTCCTTCAATTTACCTTATTTTACCTATGATAGGCTCAGTAATATCAGTACCTTTTATAAATTAGTTTGTGCGTGCACAGTGTTTCAAGGTAACTAAGAAGCAATGGCTGTTAGAAGTTTTTGATTTCTCATTGTGTAATGAGGGTATAGCAAGAAAATAATTCTCTAAGAAATAAAGAAGGAACTTTCAAATCTGCAACTTTGTATTCAGATGCTTGCATTTTTAAAGGACATTTAGATGAGAGGTTTAGTGATTCAATGAGGTATTTTAAAACTTTTCATATCACGTATCGCATATCTGAAAGGGCAACATTACCAAGTTAAAACATTCAGAGTCTGTCCAAATTAGCAAATATTTTCCTTTTTTTTGTCTGATATGATTTTTTATATTATCATTTGTGTTTATCTGAAGCAAAAGGATAATAGAATACTACCACAAGGAGAGGAAAGGTTAATTTAGCTGCTCTGTTTCTAATCAAGGAAAGAATAGCCATTTAAATAACGCTATCAAGTTTGATTGATGATGTGGTGTGATCAGGATGGCTGAAAGGATGCTGTGATGGTAGTGGAACCAAAATGCTGGATTGCAACCTGATTCTTCTGTACATAAAGCAAGAAAATGTCCCTTAAACTGCAGCTGCTTTCAGTAGCAATTGATGACAATTATAGGAGATAACATTGAAAGATACTGCATGCAATCATATTAGGCCTTAAAAAATTTCCCAGTGAAAAACTTTACTTCAAGCCTAAAAGTAATCAGCATGAAAAAGTCCATTATTTTTATAACACTATTCAGATCATAAAGTCACGTACACAAAAATTATAAAATTACAGCATTATGGTTTCTTATGCAATCTCAGTTTGGCATTAATGCATGTGTGTTTTGTGATTATATTTTTTTTTTTTGTAGAATTCCTCTGCAAATGCTTAAGTTGGAGGAAGGAAATTTACTTTTCTTTGTTTTGGTTGCCTATGTGTAAACCTGTATTGGTTTTGGTGCTCTTTATTCAGAATCTTCTCTGAGTGCAGACTCACTTCCTCTGGGATTTTTCTTATATCTTTTGTTATTCTAAGACACTATTTGTTAATGTATTTTCACAGAAAAGTCTGCAAACTGAGGTAGTGTTGCAATCCCCCTTTACAGTGAGAACTAAAGGCACGTATTAAGCAAGGTCGAAAACATACCCTAATTTTAGGTACACAGTTTGAGAAATGTAGATCCTAATTTTTCAAAGTATTTAACATTAAATGTCACTTGTCCTAAGCTTACCTCTCATTGACTTCACTTTGAAAGGAAGTTCTGATGGATAATTTTGCATGTAGTTTTTTTTATTTTTCAAAAAAAAAAGCCGAAGTTCCATTATGTAATGTTAAGCTAACACTTCTATAAATCACCTGCAGGTTTGGAAATGTTAGGTCAATCATGTTGAATTTTATCATATGAACTTTCAAAAATTGTTGTAAGTTGTAGGCTGTCTTCCTGACTATGGGCCAGCGTTAGGAAGTGGTGAGTTATTTTGTAGACTGGATTCACAGATGCTTATGGGCAAATGAGGGGCAGTGAGACTCTCATAGTTCAGATTCAGTCCCAAGGTCCAGCAGGGAGTATCTTGGAGCGTCATAGACCTTTTTACATGTTTCCTGAAAGTGCTTCCTTTTCTCTGTGACCTTCCAAAACTGTCCTTGTCCCAGAATTATCTCTTCCCTTCACCCAGTTCCTTACCTGTCAACTAGCAATGCTATGCCAGTCTTTTTTGAGGCTTTTTAAAGCACTTTCTGTCTCCTTGCCTGACTGTTCTGCTTTTACCAGCATAATTTCTTCCCAGAGAGATAATTTTTTTTCCCCAAGGAGATCATGTTCTCCATTCCTACTTCTGTACCAAACCTGTATTTCTTTTCTCCCACATCCATTTTTTTTCTTTCTCACACATCCTGTTTTTCCTTCCACTCCCTTGCTTCTATTTGTATTCTTCTTTCTCAGATTACATTGTTTTTTTCTTAAAATTTTTGTCCACTGCATCACAAGGCTGAGGATAACATGAGATCCAGAGGATTTCCCTCAACTGCTCTACGTTTGGAGGAATACCATTAATTTATCTTTCAAATTACCCATAATGTATGCACATTTTGTGTGGTTTTGTGTTGTGAGGGCACACAGTATTTTTTGCAAGCCATGCAGTTTGTAGGTACTTTTACTCACTTTTGCATGCTCAATTGAGAAATTTTTGGCAGCTCCATTTCTGTCTTGAGCCCCTAGATGTGATTATTGGCAGCCAGAACCTGTAGCTTTCAGGAGAATGGCTGCTGGTTTACTCCTTTTTTATTATAGGTTGGTTGTACTGGTCTTTTAACTTGTAATGTTAGAAATTATTTAAAGCAGATTAAAAGATCCAAGAAGGAGATTATTAAAGGGATTATCTGCCAAACACAATTCCACCTCATTTTAATTCCTCTGAGAATAATTCCGATTTCCTTTATTGTGAATCTGTCATAAACTGTATCCCACGTATGGGATTTGCTGGATTGAGTTTCTACTCTGCAGCAAGAGTAAATGAGCACATTTCTTTTCAGGCTCTTCTTCTTTGTATTGCAGTAGAGCATTCCTCATCTACCCAGAACTCTTTCTCAACTGAGGGTATGTAGCGTGTAAGAAGTGTATATGGGAAAACAGAGGCTAGGAGTCAGGCAATATTCACGCTGACAGTTGAAAATAAGACCTCTTCAGGCTGATGTGAATGTGATATCAGAAGGTCGTTTTGTGGCACAAAAACGATCTCTGTGCTATTGAATTGTGAGCATTATGAGAGCTATCACTAGAATACTTGCTACCCTGCTAGAAAATGCCATGCTTCCAATAAATGACATTAATCACTGAGAATTATTTTTATAAGAAAAATCCAGGGAAGTTGGCTACCTCACAAATCGTGTCCTTTGGCTCAGAATTTCTGGTCCCGTCAATAAATTATTTTCTTTTTTATTCTGTCTTCACTTATGGCTCATGGTTTGTTTGATAAAGAGATAGTTATATGATTTCTCTCAACTGTAGCCTCTGTGTCTTTGTTTCACCCTTTTACTTTTTTCTTCTCCCTGTATCCCAGCCCTGGGTTTTCCGCCACTGATTTCATAAACAGTGGAGAAAAGCAGAAGGCCCTCTTTATAACCTCAAGACACAATCCAGTAATTTTAATTTTTTTTCTTGAAAAATATTTAGCTAAAAGGAGGAAGAGGCAAACTGTAAACAACAGAAAGCATTTAGCACTTGGGTGTCTAAGTTCAGCCCTGCATCAAGACCAAAGGAATTCCCTAGAGACAAAAAATAGTTTCCATCTTTTATAGTTGGTTTTGTCTTTTTTTGAGGGGGAAGGAAAGACTGAGGGATAAATAGATATGAATTGCTAAGTTCAATTTTCACTTGAGAATTACTTCCCTCAGTACTTTTCTTATGTTGCATCTTTTTTTTAAAAAAATAAGATATATTTTAATTAATGCAACCACCATGACTTAGTATTTTTACCTGGCAAGGTAAACAGTGTTTGACACCATCAATTACATTACGGAGGAACCACGTGTATGAGCATATAGGGATCATATCAAAGAATGTAGTGGATGCCAGTAAACAATAGAATTAAGGGAGCTGCACAGAGCTAAAAAAGATGGAAATCTAGACAGTGTTTATATTATCAATTAAATGTTAGACTCTGTCACAGGCTTCTACTAAGCTGTTTTGTGGGAACACAGCAAATACTTTTAGATGTTGGAAATTAAGTTTTATCTTAAGTGCTCTCTTCTTTTTTCTACAGTGGAGAAAGTTGCATGCAAGAATTTCACTCTGGATTTTTTTCTTTTCAGACCTGTTTGTGGAATCAGAGGGAAAACTCTCATAATTAATCTGCCAGGTAGCAAGAAAGGATCACAGGTAAGAAGTGTTCTTACTGATCTACTACTGACAACCCATGATGAGTGCCTCCCATTGTTCTGAATGGTAGAAAGTACCCACTACAACAACTTTTGTAAAAGTGAATTGAAATACTTATTCATATAACTGAACGCACCACGACTCTCAGTCGGGAACGATGCAATTTCGATCTGATTGAAGGTACTGTGTGTCCGGGGCAGCATTACATGTAGTGCAAGAGAGCACTCAATGTAGCAGGCAGTGCTGATCAAGAGTCTCATGGTCTTCTACACCTCCTCCTTGTTCTCTAATTAGCCTGTACCTGATCCCTGTGTTCTCTACAGCTTCCAAGAAAGAGTTCTTTTTTTATACTGAAATAAGAGGAAGGCCTAATGTAGGGTAGAACTTGCTGGAGCATCAAGATTCCCAGTTTTGGTCGCCAAGAGGGAAAAAAAAGGGACATAATTTTTAGGAGTTTGAGGATTTTAAAAATCTTTTGGATGGGGATAACAGACTTTACACCCTTTATACAGTTTATTTTCTTCCTGCATTTTGCTCAGTTTGGACAGGGAAGTTAGGCATTATGTTTTTAGTCATGTTTACTTTCTGACTGTAGAGCTGAGAGAAACACAATTAAACATCAGGAGGAATTTTTTGTATGTGCGTGTTATAAGGCTAGATCTTTACAGTGCTCCTTCTTCCTATGTAGTTGGCTGATAAATACGGAAAAATAGCCTTCTCCACACAAATACTGCCAAGTTGAATAGTGGGCTGTACAACCTGGTGCAAAACTGCTAAGGTAGATCCCCTGTCAATCATGAGAAAGTATTTCTCCAGGGCTCAGACTTTGTTAGTGGCCTTGTTAAAAACTGTCTTTACTTCTGGCCTCTAACAAATGTGTACCCGGTAGTTTATCAATGTCTTCTGAACCAGTAATATCCAGTCACAGAGGAGACAGTACTAGTGTGTTTGGCAGCACAGCCCTGAAGTCACTGAAAGACATTGAAAGACTTATGTCTGAAGATAAATAAAGAATGTTTATGTGGGCTGTCACTTGGAAGTTGAAGGTGTTTTGGATGCTATTATTTTGAGCAGCCATCACAGATTTTCAGATACGTTGCCTACATGTGTCAGCTCAAAGACTGAGTGAGCCCTTCTATGATTCTGCCATTCCTTAAAGCCTTTTTAGGAAATCTAATGAGACCCTGTAATTGAAAAAAAATTAAAAGCTTTCAAAACATTCAACAAGTGTTGGAGGATGG
>VZTO01026229.1:10641-21582 GCA_013400615.1 Syrrhaptes paradoxus | reverse complement strand
CTTAATGATTCTATGATACTTTAAAACCTCAGCCTTCCCAACCTGTAATAAGAGTAGATTCAGTCATGCAATTAAGTTTTCTGTTTCTCTTCATTGTGATCTTCTGGGAAAACGGCTAATGAAATGTTCAGAGAAAATAAGCCTTAAGAGCCATCTTGGCAGTAGCTGAACAGGTGAGATATTTTCAAATGCAAATATACTTATGTAAAGGCTCAAGATTAAAATTGACTCTGAGGACTTAAGTATAAAATGCAATACAGGTATTTGTTGTACAAAATAAAGATTTTGGTTTTATATCTCACCGGATGTCAAGAATATTAAGAAGAAGATTTAAAGAAAAAATATTGTTGGTCATTTTATAGATCTAATTGTAACTTGCTTATGTTTTTGTTTATATCAATATTACATTGTTAAATTGAATGAGCTCTATTTTGAGGTAATGAAACATATTGAACGTGAGTTTGGAAATTGATACAGTGTTCCAAACTGACGGTCTAAATGGACCACATAGAAAGCTATTTTAAGAACAACAAGTATAGTAAACAATATTTTTAATATTACAGTAGTAAGCAAATATGCATCTGTCCTGCGATAAGCCATTGCCATGAACTAAAGAATCTAGCAAATTTTGGAAAACAATCTCTGATGTGGAAATATTCCTCCTTGAAGAAAAACACTACTGCCTGGATACATCATTGTCTAGACCAAAACAATGCCCATCTCATACCTAAAATAACATTTTAATGTTGTATTTAGAATTAGTAACTAGAAAATTTAGAAAAAGGTTTATTTCTCTTCATAGCACAGTCAAATAGGAAACCATGTAACAGAACAGGATGTGATACGGGTGCCAAGTAGTGAGGAACAGGAACTGAAATCTCTGTCTTGTGTTGTTTATTGAATTATTTGATCAAAAATGTTACTACTACTAGGAGCAGATTTGATGAGAACTGTAGTTCCATTTTATTGTAAAAAGCTGTTCTGGCCCTTAAATGATTAAAAAAATTCCCTCCGATACCATTTGCGATACAAAGTGTAGATAGGGCATAGTGTGGCATTACAGGCTTCTGAAAATGCGGTTGTAGGACAGATGAGTGGTTTGGCTGAATTCCCCTAAAAGCCCAGTCTTGTAGGAGGTGTAGCGGTCAGGATATTAAGACTGATTCCATAATTGATTCAATACACTGAGTAGCATTACAATTAGAAGCATGTCATTAGCTGTCAGTCTTCTGATGAGTACAGGTGGGGACCCACCTGCGATTCCTGTCTGGTTTTGTGTGTGCTGTCATGTCCTGAAATGCAGCCATGGTTGTCCAGCCCTCTTTCTTCCATTCACACCAGGGCAGGGCTTGCCCTAGAAGGTAAATGAGAAGCAATACTGCATAGCATATCAACTGATGATGAGTGCTCTGATGTCTTCCTTTGGCTCCCAATGCTGAACTTTCTTGCATCATTGTTTGCGTATGTGCAATATTTTATAACATTTTAATTCCACCTCTCTTGACCACTTCTTTTTTTCTTGCACTTGTCTCTAACGAATATAGTCTCTTTGTCCTTTTCCCATCACTGATGCTGGTATGATGTGATATAGGCAAGCTTTGGTGGAGCAATATACACTGCTATACCAGTTACAGCTCAGATTGAGAAAAGTGACTTTTTATTTCCCAGTTTTCTTTCACAGCTTATCAGTTGCAACTTTATTTTTCCCTTTGAGGTCATCTGATGTATTTCTTAGTAGTGGAGGTTTAGCAGGAAGAATTGAGAGAGAAAGAAAGAATGAAATAGAGGGAGGTTTTTTACATTTTACATGACCGGTGCTCTTCAACATCTTTATCAACGACAGATGAGGGAATTGAGTGCACGCTCAGCAAATTTGCACATAACACCAAGCTGAGTGGTGCAGTTGATACAATAGAGGGAAGGCATACCATCCAGAGGGACCTGGACAGGCTGGAGAAGTGAGCCCATGAGAACCTAATGAGGTTCAACAAGGCCAAGTGCAAAGTGTTGCACTTNCTGGGGTCTCCAGCACAAGAAAGACGTGGAGCTCTTGGAACAAGTCCAGAGGAGGGCCACAAAGATGATCAGAGGGCTGGAGCACCTCTCATATGAAGAAAGGTTGAGGGATCTGGGCTTGTTTAGCTTGGAGAAGAGAAGGCTCTCGGGAGACCTTATTGTGGCCTTCCAGTACTTGAAGGGAGCCTATAAACAGGAGGGGGAGTGACTGTTTACAGGGATTGATAGTGGCAGGACGAGGGGGAATGGTTTTAAACTAAGAGAGGGGAGATTTAGGTTGGATATTAGGTGTAAATTTTTCACTCAGAGGGTGGTGAGGCACTGGAACAGCTTGCCCAGAGAAGTTGTGGATGCCCCATCCCTGGAGGCATTCAAGGCCAGGCTGGATGGAGCCCTGGGCAGCCTGCTCTAGTGGCTGGCAACCCTGCCAAGAGCAGGGAGGGTTGAAACTAGATGATCTTTAAGGTCCTTTTCGACCCAGGCCATTCTATGATTCTGTGAGATTTAGAAAAGTTCTACATCACAGAGAGCTGGTAAGTGCTCCCTTGGTGGATCAAGGCAATAATGTGATCTTTGTCTAGACAAATCTCAGAGAGAATTCATACTGACTTTCATTTATGAAGGAGAAATTTTGAAGACCTTGTTCTGTTAGATTAAAAGAAGTCATGATCTGCCATAATTTGATGATGTTTTAGATGAGTTTTTCTCTTTAATGGCACAGAAGTAATTTATCCTGGGGTAAAGCAGGATGTGAACTGGCAGGGTGTCAGCTGCTCTGTGGACACTGCCCATTCTCACGCTACTTCCCTGAAATCCTCTGAAAAGTGGTGAAAAAAAGATGAGCTTTGCAACATGACAACACGCTCCCAGGTGGTTCTCTCCAAGGAACTGGTGCACCACAAGTTCATATGTTATCTTTCCCTGGAGTAAATGTCTCATTTGACCCCAGTGTAGAGGGGCAGCTGCTCCAGCACATGGGGCCATATGCTGAGCAGGGAAAGGCAAGGGAGCAAGGGCGTGGGCTTCTGCAGGGGGCTGCACCCTCTAAAAGTGCCCAGACCCAATGAGAGCCCTCAGGGGGCCATGGCCTCCAGGTATGAGCGGCTCAGAGCCCCGGGGACTCTGTCCAGACCTGGTCATGATTTGTACTAGAGCCTGATTCTAGAGGAGACTGGGACTCCACTGTTTTGGGCAGTGCAGGAAAGTGGGGTAAAAGCTTGCCAGAACTAGGAGGCAAAGAGCTGACGCACTAACGTTTAGATTGTCAGGCTGCGCAGCCAGTACTGCAAAGCAAACATTGATCCCTGACTTGGTGACAGTCGAGGGGACCCTGTTCAGGAGAATGCTGGCTACAGCCCTCCCCTCACTCTACCATCTGGCTCCAGCCCTTCAGCTTCCCCAGGCATCAGCACTTTTGGGACTTCATATAATCACGGTTCCTAGGACAGTTGGTTTCAGCCACAAGATTCCCTTTGCTGCAAAAAATAAAGAAAACCCCCTGAATTTGCTTTCTGAATATGCTGCACCAGAATGATAAGAAAGCTGGCTGGCTCCCAGGGCTGACATACTTCCCTGCCACCTCCACCCAGGTTCCCTTCAGGCACTGTCATTCTGATCCCAAAGGCAGTAGCAGAGGCAACGGCAGCTGGAGGACTGGCATATTTGTCCCCCCAGGTACCCTGCTTGTCCCCTGTCTTGTTAGGGATCTGTATTTGACATGGTGACTTTGCAGGCGCCAAAAGGACCTTTAAACCTGCTGGTTTGACTCCTGTAAGCCACCAGAGTCAAAGGGCCCTGAGCTCTCCAGTAAATGCTTGCCTAGAGCATTGCCTCCAGAAAGACTTCCAGGTTTAAACAACAGCCCCCAAGAGAAGCAGATCCACATAGTGTTTTATCTTAGAAGGTGGTTCATTCCCTGAGCTCATCATTCTTACTCTTCAAAGCTTCTTCCTCACACTCCCTTGGCAGTGGCCTGGATTTGCTTCCAGTTTTTGGCTTCCCTTCTCATTTCTGTGCTGGAGTAAAGAGCCTTTTTAGACTGGCTATTTCCTTTCTACTCTCCCTCAGCCAGCCACTTGATAGCTTTTGTGCCACAGTATTGCTCTGAAGTACGTTTCTGTTGTTTGTGAGCATTGACTGTTCATTACATTTCTTGCTCTTTCACAGTTTGATGAATTATTGACGTGACCTACTGTTCTACACCAATACAGCTTTGCACCTAATGGTGAAATAGAAACCAAATTCAAAGTCAGTACAATGAATAAAAAGACTGATGGGCTTTAAAGGTAGGTGCAATATCAGGTCCTTTACCTCTGCTCCATCAGAGGAGCTACATACCAGATGAATTTTAAGCCTTCTGTCTCTTCTTAGCAGGGCATTGAAAATGCTGTCTTCATTGCACTGATGTTAACAGACTGGATCTTCCCAAAATGTTAAGTGAAAAATGTGAAAAGAAGAGCAGAAAGGCAGTCAGGCAGACATACAAAACCCTAGTGAACCCATTTTTAAGATCGGATGACTCACATAAATAAACCCAAATTAAGCTCTAAGTTAAAATTTGTAGGAACTGATCTTGTGAGAAGAAAAGATGGGCTAGAGTTCATGTCTTCCTCCATCATCTTTACATTTGTAAAATGCCTCAGAAAAAAAATCCTACAGTTGTACTTGTGGTGGTTCCGAGTTTCATTATTAAAAAAATGCAATTAATTTGCTCTCTTGACCAGTAGGTAATTTTTTAAAAAGGGTCTTAAGAACATACGTTTGAAATGTTCTTGGCTGTACAGGAAGGTTTTTTTAAGTGTGCTGGTTCGTACGAGTTAATGTTAACTCTAAGCGGAAACAAGGAAATATTGCCTTTGTAAAGGGAAATATTTATTTCATTATTGAAAGTGCTGTGCAGTCATTCAGCCTTTGAGGTCTGGGGTTGCTGAGAGACAACTTGCATTTAAGATCTTAGTCCAAATATTTAAGAGATTACAGGCTTAGCTTTCTACAGCACTTGTTAAAAGTTGTTTCTCCCTAGGGTGAATGAGGAGTTGTGATCCCTTTCACTATCCTCTTTAAGTATTTTTATCTTAGCAGGATCTAAGTCTGCTATTCTGTAAATGCTGCAACAAATAGCATTAACGTGCTGACTGCTCCTGCAGTACCTCAGCTGGGGTGCAGAAATCATGGAATCATAGAATCATAGAATGGTTTGGGTTGGAAGGAACCTTAAAGATCACCTAGTTCCAACCCCCATGCCATGGGCAGGGACACCTTCCACTAGACCAGGTTGCTCAAAGCCTCGTCCAGCCTGGCCTTGAGCGGATTTCATTCCTCTTTGCCCACGTACATATGTGTTTGTATGTACCTGTGAGTTTGGCATGCAGTGAGACTGCAGGTGAAGGACAGCTGATGTGTGTGTGCAGCTGTGGCCCTCCTCTGTCCTCCCTCTCAAGACCTTAGGAGTTTTGCTAGGAGAAAAAAGCTACTAAGCAATGTTTGGACCTTCTCTGGGTGACTGTTTTAGGGACGGAGACATTTCTCAGCAGTGGTCGTTTCCCTTGTTCCAGTCAGTTCTACTTAATTTTCGAAAGTAGGACAGCTAGGCGTTTGTGCTGTTGCACATCTCTCTGAAGAGTCCTTGTGTATGTTTAAGGTCTGTTGCTAGAATTTAGCATATTTTGGCTGTGGGAGAGAGGACAACAAATGACTGAGGAGTTCCTGGGAGAAGTTTGCAAGGCAATTTGTCTATAAACTAAGGAAAGGGTTGGCATTATTTTTCTTGCCCTAGTAGTTTTCACCCCCACTCAGGGTATGATATACCATCCTTGGTTAAAAGGAGCATTGCCCTTACAGCTCATATGACCGCTCTAGAGAAAGCATTGGGTTTTTCTAAAGTTTTATTTATTTTTGCTTTTCAAATGGACCAGGTTGTGCATTGATTATATTTTAGGGGAGGGAAGGAATCTCAATTCTCCTGCATGTTGCTCATGTATCTATGTAGCAGATGCAATCCACATTTATGCTCTGCTTTCAGAATACCAGGACTATGGCAAGGGAAATGCATGTATGTAGGCATGTGTGCATGAGGCCACTGTGGATCCACACGAAAGGTAAGATGACATTTTTTTAAAATGCTGTATCTTTCCCTTGACCATTTCCTTTATGAGAACTTCCACCCATGAGCATAGGAGGTTAGAAAAGAAAGCAATGGGAATGAAAACCACAGGAATACATTGGCAACACAACACATATTACTGAGGCAACTCAAAATTCAGTAGATGTTTCTCTCTTACTTTGTTCTCTGCATACCATACTGAGATTTTCAGTCAGATTTTAATTTGCTGGAATAAAAACTGTGAGAATATACACAGTAGGAGTGTCCGGTTTCCCTATTCACATTAATTTTACCATGCAAACACCTGTTTTTCCACCCAGGGCCATGTAAGGTTTTCCTGGAATCACAGTTGGAGGGGTCTCAGTCGAGCATGCATGCATAGCGACTTCCTCTGCCCGCACTCACACGCATACAGGTTCCTCACTGCGACTTGTACGTACTGCCCATGCCTGTCCACCCACACAACCACAAAAGCAGAAGAGGCTGTGAAAAAACAGATGAAAATGGTGTAGCAGCTACTCTGTGAGACAATGGAAAATATTGTGCAGAATATTGCGCATGTCTAAATAAGTACAGCCGCTAGCTGCAAGTATCTGTGAGGGTGTCTGAATGCCCAAATCATTCTTTGTAAGACTGATGGACAGCATCCATTCTTAATGGGAATGTTGCTAGGTTTGTCAGCAGGGGAAATTGTTGAGGAGTATTTGGGATATTTCTTTCCCTAAAAGTTCTGCTATTTAGAACACAGTAAAATATATGTATTTGGCATGTATTACAAATGTTTGTAACTTTCCTACCTGCTTGGGATTAATCAAGGCATTACTCTCTTCATTTCTATATATGGCTTTGTGCCGGTAATTTTTTTTCCAGCCAACTACAAACTTCAGTAAGTTGTCTGGACTGTTTATATCCCCATGGCTCCTAGATTTGCTTGTGCCTGTATTACCCCCTAACAGTGTGTTTTAATTTTCACTGAGAATCTTATCTTTGGATCATGTCTCTGACTGTGGTTTGGTGTGGATCCAGTCCAGTATAGTCTTGCCCAAGCAGAAGATCTCCATCTGGTGTTCTTGTTCCTACTGGAGGGAAAAAATCTTTGGAATGTCATGAAGAAGAAAGTCCTTCAGGGGAGGAGGTCTGCTGCTTTAGTATCATGGCCCAGAGCATTTTTTGTCTGAGTCATATTTTGTAGAAATTATTAACTTCCTGTTCACCAGTGGCAGATTGAAAAAACATCTAAGAAATCTAAAAAGATTCTGTATAGAAATTTGGTGGCGTTTCACTGAGTTCAGCATGATGTGGCTTGGGTTTGCGCAGTGTGGTGGGGTCTAGCTATTGAATACATGGTTGGCTCTATGGCTGTGCTGCCTTTGAAGCTGTGTTCATGACAGGCAGTGTTACTATTCTGCTGAGGGAGAGTAGGGTGGTGAGAAGAGTGAGGTCTGATGAGTCTGGTCACTGTCTGCACCCTTTCCTCAGCATCAGGCTTTGCCAAGAAGGTGAGGGACTTTGAGCCAGGGCGTAGCCTACAAGGTGAATTAGTCTGGAGCTAATCTAGAAAGTGGCTGCAGACCTTGGTCTCCTCCCAGCTCACTCAGTATGCTGGCAGTGGTACTTGCTTTGAGAATGGCCTGTATGGCCTTGCCTCAAGTGCTGAATGCAGTTCTCTCTGACAATTATCCAGTAAAATAACAGCATGGATGTAATTTACTATGGTTGTTCTGGTCCTGTGTTTGCCTCTCATCTTTTGTCAGACTGGATGTGGATTGATGTTACCCAGAACAAAACAGTAACGTACAGTTGGGATTGTAGTGGTTACATTGGCTTTATTTTCTGGTTTACTCTCAGCTCTCGGGAGATTACATTTTCTGATTATTATCTTATTTCTATTCAGCTGTGAAAAACCTTTCAAATAACCTTTAAAAACAAGATAAAGTATTTTCTAGTATGTTTAAAGTATGATTTTTCTCTTAATTCACCAAGACTCAAAAAAAGCTTTAAACTTGTGGACTAAGAAATTCTGCTCCTTTCTCAGATCCACAATGCTGTATAGTCTTTTCAGAATGAAAAAAACTTTTAGCTTTTCTTAATTATGGATAAACATTTTTTAGATAAGTGTTTGAAAGTATTAGAATGAAAAATATTTTTATATGCTAGTGTTTATGTAGAAGACATGATGTAAACTGCTGGAGGTTTCTATCCTCCAGGCAAGTAGGTCTTATGACTGAGGATATACAAGGTTTAGTGAGGCTACCCCAATAAGGTATTTACAGGATTGAGACCTCAATGGTTGACTAAATCACCACAAAGAGTAGCATATACACTCTCTCTATGTAATGAAACAGCATAAAAACAATCTCAGCCTCATAGCAAAAAAAGACAGTGATATGGTTGTGAAAAGCAAGAAAGGCTTGTTGCTTTTTACTATTATTTTTTTTTTACAACATCATGAAAGAAACGTGAATAAGCAAAGTTGCAATCTCGATCTGAGTCAAGGCCATTAAGAGTCAACATGAAGAACTTATTTACTTCAGTGAGCTCTGGACCAGGACTTAATACTGAAATGCATCAGAAATCTCATAAATCTTGGATAGTCCCTGATCTGAGAGGCAGTCTTTTTTAGTCAGTAGTGGCTGGAGTCCTTACATACCTACCATGTAATTGTGCTTGCAAAAGTTAATGGAGCAGTTCTCTTAGTGCTGGGGGGGATTATTAGTCCAAGCCAGGGAAGACTTTGTTAGGTCTGTATTTCAGGGGTGCCAGTAGACAGTGTTATCAAATATGACTCTATTGTACTGGGAATGTTTACCATGTTCTTAAAAGCTGCAAGGATGTTTTTATAGTGACTATGGTAGAAATAGATACTGAACCTTAGTCATGATTCCGCCCAAGCAAGGGCTATCTGCTTGTGATTTAACTAAATAAAAATGTGACCTTATTGTCTTCTGTCAGCTTTGAAGAATTAAAATAAGCATATTTTATTTGTTGAGGGAAGAGTTCAAAATGGTTTAAAAGGATTTTCATTGTATACTAAGCTAAGGGCAGTGATGCTGAACCTTTTTTGCAGTTTGTGTGTTAATTTAATTCATTACGGGATGTGGTTCTGGGAAGACACTTGTTCTCATGAAAAGTAGAATTCTGGGAATGCAGGAAATGTGAGGTAATCCTGTCCGGTGGCTGTGTTTCTCCTAGAAGCACTGTGTGTAATTGGAAAATATATATGTTTGAAATAGCTGGTGTCTTACTATTGAATGGAGGTGGCAGAGATACCTTTGGCACTTTCAGCCTGAGGACAATACTTTGAAGTTTCAGGTCAAGTGAGAAAAAATTTAAAAGCCCCAAACCAAGGAAGTTAAAGAGCCTGGTCTAGCAGAGGATCAGATCCTAATATGGTGCTAAAGCACATACACGTAACAGGGTATGCATTGGTCTTCAACAGTAAAACTAAGAGGATGATAGGAATAGCTGGGTATTTAACCAGAAAAACTAGGGCCAGAAGTAAGATGCAATCCACTCTGTTGTCTCTAGACCCTTAGCCCCTATGGCTAAGCAACCACTCAGTTGCTGTCTTAGAGGAGCAGCTTTGAACTGAGCCACTGAAATAATGGTGACTTGTTTTATCCATGTCTAAAATGCTCCTTTGAGGTTCCAAACTCTAAATCCAAGTTCGGCTTCAATACATGACAGCTATAGATACAATAACAAGCATGTGGGTGACTCTTAAACTATACCTAAACCCCCTGGCTGGTCACCTCTGAACAAATGATATATTGCTTCCTATGATTATCACGTTCTGGAGGCTTTCTGCATGTCCTCTTTGTATGGTCAAAGCCTTTGTCTTCTAAAAGAGAAAACCACACAACTGGCTGCAGTTATTAGGCCACAGTGTCAGCCAGGTTTTAATACTCTGTGACATAGCGATGCCAGTAGACATAGTCTTGTTGTGAGCTAGATAGGACAACCCTCTTTCAATTTGGGAAACAATGGAGGGTCAGCATTTTTGCAGTTTGTAATTTCTAAAACTTTTATAATTTGAAACAAAAATTAGAGCTCAAAATCATCTGTGAAAATGTAACATTACTGTCAAAGAATACCTTGACTGATAAAGAAGATGGTGTTTCTNTTTTTTTTTTTTTTTGCTAATTCTAGTGAGTATATGCTCCCTCACTGGGCTTTCTCTTCTATCACTCTTCTCTCCTTAATTTTTTGTAAGTAGATAAAGACTTTGTAATCTGGTTCTTCATGCACATGANAAATCCAAGTTCGGCTTCAAATACATGACAGCTATAGATACAATAACAAGCATGTGGGTGACTCTTAAACATACCTAACCCCCCTGGCTGGTCACCTCTGAACAAATGATATATTGCTTCCTATGATTATCACATTCTGGAGGCTTTCTGCATGTCCTCTTTGTATGGTCAAAGCCTTTGTCTTCTAAAAGAGAAAACCACACAACTGGCTGCAGTTATTAGGCCACAGTGTCAGCCGGGTTTTAATACTCTGTGACATAGCGATGCCAGTAGACATAGTCTTCTTGTTGTGAGCTAGATAGGACAACCCTCTTTCAATTTGGGAAACAATGGAGGGTCAGCATTTTTGCAGTTTGTCATTTCTAAAACTTTTATAATTTGAAACAAAAATTAGAGCTCAAAATCATCTGTGAAAATGTAACATTACTGTCAAAGAATACCTTGACTGATAAAGAAGATGGTGTTTCTAACACTACTGAGTTGACCAATATCTTACAAGCAAAAAGAAAAAAAGTTATTTTTTAATTTCCATTAAACAGCCTTCCCCCCTTTTTTTTTTTTTTTTTAACA
>VZTO01026228.1:0-68304 GCA_013400615.1 Syrrhaptes paradoxus | reverse complement strand
CAGCCCTCGCCACACTTCCCAGGGCTGCTGGAGGATGGAGCGATCCGGGATAATTCCCCAAATCCTGCACCTTGGCCTCGCAGCCGTTTGTTAATTTTTCACGGCGGGGGAAGGTTAATGGATCTTCCCCTCGGCAGGTTCCTGCGGAGCTGGAAAAATGTAGGAACCGGGGTGATCCCAGGCATGGGGCTGAGCCGGACCCTCGCCCGAGGGACGTTTGGGGGCCTGATTCCATGGACACGGGGACAGAAAGCCGCGGGTTTGCACTGAAAATTCATTTCGTTGCTCAAAATAGAACACATTAGGCGAGCCGCTTCCCTCCCCCAGTGGTACTTATGGACAAATTCTGATTTTTATTTAATGGTTTCCCCGAAAAGGTTGTAATTTTCTTCCCGTTCCCATCCAGCCGTAGCTCCAGCGCTGTTGTGGTGAACTCAGGCGGCCGAGAACGCCTCTCGTTAATTGATATTCCTCACGCTAGGACTGTACCGAAATAGCAGATGTTTTATTTTAGCTTATTAAAACTCACCTGGTTGGGGAAAAAAAAAAAAAAAAAAAAGAACTATTAGGGGTGAAAGGAAATGTTCTGGCTCATATTGATTTAAAATCCACTTAAATTGATATTTACACATCCCAATTATAAACCGTGATCTTTTCCCATAAGATATTTTTCTTTTCCTGAGTTTTTGTTCTTAATGATCTTAGAAAAAGCCTCAGCGGGAGAAACCGCCGTCTCCTTTCCCGGCCAGCCTGGGCTGCTGCACGGTGCCCGTGTCACCGCAGAGCAGGGACATCACGTCCCTCCTCCGTGGGTGACGTGGGCAGGAGGGGGGGTGAGGATGGAGGCACCTGGTCTGGCCAACACAGCCGGGTGAGGATGAGGATGAGGCCGAGGGCTTGGGGATGCTCAGGGAAGGCTGGTGGCCCCAGTTTGGCTGAGACATGCTGGGGTGCCTGAGGTGTCATAGCTGGGGACAGGGGACAGGAGGTGTCCTCATCCCCCCCGTCTGGGGAGAAACCTCGTGCTCGGTTTCTGGACATGGGGTGTTGTGACACCGTCCCGTCCCCATCACCCTGCTGCCCTTCGGGGAAACCGCCTGAGCCACCCTTCCCCTTCCCAAACGGCCGCTGCGGGGGCACAGCCGCTGCACCCCGTCCTCCTGGGGCCACTGGTCCCTCCCTGGCCACCCCCGGCCTGCTCCAATGTCCCCAATGGGCCATGACCTGCGTGGCCACAGCCACCCCCTCAGCCCCACGCTCCCCGTAGCACGTGCAGGTTTTTTTTCCTGTACTTTTTGCCTCCCCATCATAATTCTGTGTGGATCTCATCACTCCTAGAAGAGGCTGGGGTGGGTTTAGCTCAGCTTCATCGGGGTGGTTTGCTGCCAGGGTGTGGAGGAGGTGGCGGGGGAAAGAGAAGAAACCGGTGTGCACATGCACACGTGCAAACATGCATGCACACATGTGCAGAGACGCACACGTGCAAACACACGCATGCACAGCTGCAGGGCTGCACACACACACGTGCACACGCGCTAACACACCCATGCATAGCTGCAGGGCCGCACACACACACGTGCACACGCGCTAACACACCCATGCATAGCTGCCGGGCTGCACACACACACGTGCACTCAGCTGCACGCACATCTCCCCCCCTGCACGGTCCCAGCACACAAGTCATGCTCCCTGTGCACCCTGCGTGACGGCAGCCGCCCCGAGAGGTGACTTTATCGCTGACAAGCTGGTCCCGGCCCCAGTCAATGGCGTGTGTTTACATTCCAGGTGACACTATCTGCCCTCCGCGCAGGGCAGGACCCTGCTGCCAAATTTCCTTGAGCTTTCAAGTTTATCTAAACAGGGATTTCGGAGCGGGGAAGGCAGCGAAACGCATACTAATGACCGACCACCGAGAGCCCGGAGAGCTATCAGCAGGTTTATTTTGCTTTGTGGGGAAGCTGGGGTTTATCTGCTCTTGGCAGGGAGGCTTTACAGCCCCCCCGGCAAGAGGGGGTTCAATCCTGCACCCGCTCCTGGCACCGGCAGGGCTGGGGACACCAAGAGCCTCTTTTAGGGGTGCTCCCGCCGGTGATGCCACCCGAGCAAACACCTGCCCAACAAAGCCTCCAGCTTTCCCAGTTTCTCCTTTTTTTTCCTCTTCAGAGCAAATCTTGGGGTTCCGGGTGGAAAAAAACCTGGCAAAGGGCAGAGGAGTGTGGGTCCCTCTNATCTTGGGGTTCCGGGTGGAAAAATGCACCCGGCAAAGGGCCGGCGGGAAGGGGCTGGAATCCCGGGGACGGGTCAGAACCTCGACCCCAGCCTGCAAACCCAGCACCCTGCAAACCCAGCACTCTGCAAACCCAGCACACGGCATCAGCAGAACCTTCGAGCCATGATTTTTCTTTCTGCTTCACAGCAATTAAAAAAAAAAGCCGCACACCAGGGTCCTTTGGAGGAGCAGGCAGCGGTGGGCTGGCGGTTGCTCCCCGAGTCCCCGCTCACCCGCAGCCGGCATCACCGGGAAGCTGCCGGGAGGTTCCCAAGCCCCGGCACACGGGAAGAGCGTCGATTGCCGGTGTTGCCACACCGGGCCCCGGTTACCCCGGCCTTTCACAAGCAGAGCTCCGCTGACCTCACCCTCAGCCGCGGGATTTGGTTGAGCAATGCCTGCGCCCAGCCCATCCCCGCGCCTCGGGGCTGCCCACGCAGGGCCCACGGCACCAAACCTGCTCCGGCCGAGCACTGAACCAGGGACGGAGCCCCACAAGTAAAATTTTTCTCCCTCGTCCTCCTGCAGCTGGGATGGGAGGTGTGAGGAGCCAGGCAGGGCGTGCAGAGGGGGGCAAATGGTGCTGGAGGTGGGGAAAGCCCAGGACCCTCGTGCAAAGTTTTGGCCGAGCAGATGGGACCAAACCTTGCAGCTCCACCAAACCCACCTGTGTCCCAGCCCAGATGGGAAAAGCGGAACAGTAGGGAGCTCTTTGCTGGCAGGGAAGTGATGTCCCCTGCCCCTGCCGTCCTCCCTGACCCCTGCCCGCATCCAGCCCCAACTCACAGGGACCCCCTGGACCAGCACTCCCAAGCCCCCGCTGTGCTCCGGCAGAGGACGGTGCAGAGCCCCTGCCTGCACCGGGGCTCCAGCGCTGAGCCAGCATCGTTATTTCTGTTTAAATCAGGCTGCACCCCGATAGAGGAGGGAGAGGCTGCTCTCGGCAGGGAGAGGGGTTTGGCGATGCCCACGAAGCCTCCCTGGCACTGGAGCCTGGGTCAGATCCTTGCCAGCCTCACCAGTCCCATGGCCGGAGCAAGGTCGCTCATGGATGCTCACGGATGCTCGCGGATGCTCCTGGGTGCCTGTGGGTGCTGGTGGGTGCTGGCTGCCCCCAGAGCCCGGTCTCCCCATGCTCACCTGCCCTCCCCTCCCGGGGCGAGCGGCTCAGCGCAGGCTTTTGCTGTACGCTGTCTAATTATAGATATTATATTGCAAATGGCTTTTGGGCCTGCTAATGGTATTACTGGTGTTATTCTTCTACTTGTTAATTATAACCAATTTGTTTGGGATGCCTTCCCAGTTTTGGGCTGTAATTGCTCTCCCCGTTCCCCGGTGACGGTGACTCAGCAGAAACTCGGCAGTTTCGCTCAGGGATGATTTTACTCCGTGTCTCTCCTGCCAAGCGCGGCTGCGGACGGTCGCCAGCGCAGCACGGCTACTGTCCCCCCCCCGCGCCGGTGGCCACGCTCCAGCCCGGAGTGAGGGGCTCGGGGACCGGGAGGGATGCGGGACGGTGGTTGCGTGGGGCTGGCATCGCGCTGGGATGGAAGCGGGGTGATGGCAGCTTGCTTGGGGGGCTCCGTGCCCTCGGATGCGGCACCGCTGCTGGGCTCAGGGCTGGGGATGCTCGGGAGCGAGTTGCTGAATCAGGGCTTGGGTCTGTGAACCACCTCCTGCGAACACCCAGCAAGGCTCCCTGTGGCTAAGGGATGAGCCAAGGAAAGAGGAAAAATATTAAACGGATTGCTGTCTTTTTATTATTGCTAAATTCTAAAGAAGTTTACTCTTCTCCTCTCCCCGGCATTAACTGCAGATAAGTTATTTGGAAAGCGGGTATTTCACCAGAACAGCCATTCAAGTAGCCTAGTACACACATTAGAGTCTATTTGCACTTAAAAGAAGTGGGAGGTATTAAATCAGCCTCTGGCCAGATAGTCATTGTATAAACAAGAGCTGTTAACTCCTGCTTGATAGCAGTGATAGCCGGGAAAGGAAAACAGCCCTGCAGTGTCATGACCAACCTGACACAACACGTCTCAGGTCTGGGGAAAAAAAAACCAGAACAAAACAAACCCCTGAGAGGTCATGACTGCCTGGGCTGTGAGAGGGCGGCTGCCAGCTCCGGCCCGTCCGGGCTCTGCAGGCATGGATGCTCCCGCTGCCCGTCCGGGCTCTGCAGGCAGGGATGCTCCCGCTGCCCGTCCGGGCTCTGCAGGCAGGGATGCTCCCGCTGCCCGTCCGGGCTCTGCAGGCAGGGATGCTCCCGCTGCCCGTCCGGTCAACAAGACCTGTAGCCTGGCACCTTTGCCTGTTCACAGACCTGCTCAGGCCCCAGAATGAGGGTCGGGGGGTTCTTGGAGCCGAAACCCTCTCCACCAGTGGGTCCCCATCCTCCCAAGGCCTGCGCAGCCCAATTCTCCGCTCCAGCAGAGCGGGACCAGCTGCAGCACGGGGCTGGGAGATGGAGGTCTGCACAGCTCTGCTGGCTCCTGAGCAAACCCCGGTATTAATGAAATTTATGAGTCAGAGCGAGCAAAAGCAGCAGTTTTCAGCTGACTTCACTCACCACTTCCTCTCCTCGCGCTCGCCTCTCCCGGCAGCCCACTTATCTTCCCCCTGGAGCCGTGCCCACCGCCTGCCCCCGCGCCCCTATCGCCAGCAGCCCGAGCGCTCAGCACCGGGATTGCTCCCGAGTTTGCTCACTCACTCACTCAAGCACTCTCGAGTTGTTCTCTGTGGCTAATCAAATGTCAAAACAAGCTCCCCCTGTGATTTTGAGAGCTTTTAAACAGGAAGACATTCACCGCTGATACACGAGAGCCGCGCATTCGGCTGGGGCTCAGCCTCGGACGGGTTCCAGCGACAGCTCAGGGCTGGTTTCGGTTGCAGCGAGTTTCTGCTGGGTAGGAGCTATTTTGTGGTCTCTTTTTGGAGGAATAATGACTGCACAAGCCAGTGGCAGCTGCCCCACTGCTCGCCCCAAGCCAGCAGTGCTGTGTCCCGTGGGGATGGGGCAGGAGCTGGCTGCCAGCGGGGGGGGGGGAGCACCCCTGCGTCCCACTGCCCCACTCCTCCGCCAATTGAACCCCGTTTTATAGCTAAACCGTGTGCTTCTCAACTAACGCCACGAGCTTTCAGCGTCTGTGAAGTGATAACTGGAGCCATCCAAAGGCCCAGGGGTAGCAAGAAGGTGTTGGGGACCTTTCGGTTCCCCCGCAGCGAGGTGCAGCATCTGCAGAGACCCCCACCCACCACGGGCTGGGCCGAGCTGACGGCTGCGGATGAGCAGGACCCTACGGAAAGGCCAGGTCTGACCCCAGAACCGCTTGGCTGGTCTCTGTGTACCTGCTCTTCCACAGCCACCGCTGGCTGAGACCAGCAGGTGACCGCGAAAGACCCCCCGCAGCCTGGGTACCCCTGACCCCCACCCTGGAACATCCCCTGCCCGGCGCTGAGCTCTCAGCAGTGTTCAACAATTGCACGCTGCCTGCAAGGACACGTGAGAGGTCTTGTCAAAGCAAGAAGAAAAAGGAAGAGGAGGAAGATGAAGAAGCCCCCCTCATCACCCCTGTGTGCAGGGGACTTGTCCCCAGAGCTGCCTGGGCGCTGTGGCACTGAGGGATGTTCCTTCCCTGCAGCCCATCGCCCTGCTGCAAGCAGCCGGAGATGTCTCCAATGTCTTTAAAAAAAAATAAATAATAATACCCAGAGCTTCCTGAAGGCTCCACAGCAGAGAGATGCTTCTGCTGCTCAGTCTGTTGCTGGTCTGGAAACGAAGCATCTCCCTCCTCGGAAACGTTTAATCAAACACGAAGAGCTCACAGCACGCACGTCAAACGGAGCGGTGAGCCCAGGAACACAGGAGTCCTCGCAGAGCTGCCACGAGGACGAAACCCCCTGGGGTCTGTGGGGCAGAGGTGGGTCCTGGGGACGGGGACATCGTGTTGGGGCTGCAGCGCTGGAGGATGGAGGGGACCAAGCCTCGTGCTCACAGCTATAGAACCTCACCGCCTCCCACCCTCCTGCCTTGAATACCCCCCAAGTTTTAGGTTTCCTGCTTTGCCAGGGGTCTTGCTTAAATGTCCCCCACCAAGCACCATCTGGGGGGCCGAGGCTGGGGCCGTGCCACCCCACAGAGCCCGTCCCGGTGCTGGCTGCGGGGCTGGGAGGGGCGATGCCCGCTGCCACCCCGAGAAGGGCGTTGGGAGCAGACAGGCACAGACTTTGTCCCAGCGCGAGACGAGGAGAATGCTGTGGGTTTGTTTTGAGACAAATGAATGGATTTTACTGTTTGACCAACACTCATGAGGATGCCAGTCAGCGCGGGTTTGGCAGGAGGTCTGACACTTGTCAGCTTTGGTTTATAACGGGAGGAAAGCAGCCAGCTCTCCGGAGGAGAATGACGTGCGCGCGCCGCTGCGCGGGTTTNGGCAGCGCGGGCTTTGGGAATAACAGTGGCACGGCTGCGGCATGGCTGCGGCATGGCCAGCACCCCCTGGAGTGGTGCTTGGGGGGTGTCAGGGTGGGCGAGCTGCCTGGCCGTGGGGGGGGATGTGGGAGATGCTGGTGTTTCCCCCGGTGGAGCTTTGCTGCAGGCACCTGCCTGCTGCCGTCCCATCCAGCTCCCCCCGCCACGGAGCAGCCTGGGGTTGTTCGGTTCCTGGGGGAAAAGCCCCGGGAATCACTGCAGCCCCTGCACCCCAAGAGCCCTCAGCCCCAGGAGTTGGGGGGCAGGGGCTGATCCCCCCCTTCTCTTGCCCCAGTGGGGTGGCTTGGCCGGGGCCCGGGGGGTGCTGGGGGGAGCCGGTGTGCTCCCAGCCCGGCTCTGGCTGAGCTCAGGCGGGGTTTCCAGCCTCCATGTGGCATTTCAAGGGCAGGATGGGCGGGATGCCCTCCCACATCTCTTTGTATTTGAAGCCATCGTCTCCGCCACATTTCCCATGCAAAACCAGAGGCTGGTGCAAAAAGACACATGTGCAATTGTCTTTGGTTTGTTTTTCAAAGCCTGCGAAAGGGAGCGAGGGTTTCTCCGCCTCAAGCAGCTCCCCAGAACAGCTCATTCTGCAACATCTCTTCCAGGCGGTTGGTCTTGACAAAGTCTTTGGACAGGGAAAGTCAAATGCGTGCTGGGATCGTTCCCTCTCCCTCGGCTCTCTCACCTGCCCAGGGGTGCAGGGATGCTCGGGGTCCCCCCAGCACCCACCACACACCCGTACTGGGATGGACCCGGAGCCACCGTGCCTGGGGCCCCTGCAGTGATTCTGCACCGGGACCCGAGAGCCCAGCCTGCAAACGGCCCTGACCGAACAGCCCAGACGGACTCCAGATGAATCACTACAGGCAAGGGAGCAAATCATCCACCTCTTGCCTTTCCCTGGGTTGCTCTGGAGCGGGTCATTAGGAGACAGGACTTCCCAGGGAGCGTCGGAGCATCCCGGCTCCCCGCAGTGGGATGGGATGTTGCAGCACGGCTGCAGGGCAGGCGCTCCCTTTTCTCCGGGCAGGAGATTTTCCCCAAGGCACGACAAAGCCCCGACCTCGACCTGTGCTAACGCAGCTCCTTCTGCTCCGCCGTGCCGCAGCCCGGCTTTGCTGTGGTTTGGTGGCCGGCGAGCCGGGGTTTGGTAGGCTCCGCCTAACCCCGATGAGTGTTTGCCGGCGTGGCGGCACGGCGGGCAGCCTGTGCTCGGGAGCTGCCCCAGTCTGGGAACGATAAGGGTGTTGCAGGCCAGCTCGCAGCGGGATGACAGGGCTGTTTGCAGCAGCTCCTCTGATCTGCCCAGCTCTGCTATTGCTCCCGGAGCAACCATTACCAACCCCGTCATTACCGGCTGCGCTTCCACGCCGAGACCCAGCAGCTCTCTGCAGCCAGACCAGCTGGGCGGGAGGTTACGTGCTTCACCCCGGTTGTGCAATGAGCCCACAGCCGAGCTGGGAGCCAAACCCACACCTAACCACCAGCCGCAGATTGCCCAGGGCCGGGTTGGGTCCCTCTGCGAGCCCACGGTGGCTTGGTGCCCGTGGGCTGGGGCACACTTGCTCTGGGCTGATGAGATGCTTCCCTGCACGGGGACTGTGTCCTCTGGGGTCCCGCTGTCCTTTGGACATCCTTGGTCCACTGCTGGCTTTGTGCAGTGGTTGCATGGAGGAGGAGGAAGAGCAGGAGGAGGAGGAGAAGGAGGAGGAGGAAGCTCTGCCCCATCCTGACCCAAACTCCCAGCTCACCCCGCTCCAAGGATGTGTCTGACCCATGGTACCGCAGCATCCCCCAGCATCCCTGCAGGCTCCGATGGGAGGGGAGATCCCTGGCTGCTCATACAGACCCCCCCCAGCCCCCTTCCCCATCACAACCTCCTCCCCTGCAGCCCCCATTGTGTCGTGGGGGACCCCCAGGGCACAGCCGGACCCCTGAGCTGCACCCCTCAGCCCTCCCTCGCCCGGGGGGGTGCAGGCAGACGTGGTCCAGGATGTTCCCACGATGTTGGCATCACAAACAAGCCTCTGAGGGGACGGGATCATGGTGACAGGGACCGTCAGCCCCGCACCTACAAGCTGCTGAGTAGGAGAAGCTGCGGTTCCCGGGTACCGAGCAAACCTCTCCCGGCTCCGCTGCACGAGCCACCGACTGCTGGAGACACGGGAGGAAGGGGGAACCCATGGGCTTGGGGGGTTCCGTGGTTTCCTGGGCGTGGGAAATGATGGTCCTGGTGGTCCCCCCGCTCCTAACGGGTGTCTGAGCACCATGTCGGTCGCAGCAACCTTCTGCTGCGAGGGATCATCGGTCCTGAAAACAGCTCTGTGTCATCAGTCCCATCTGATTGAGGGTGTTTTGGACACAACCTCCACAACACCAAACCCAGGGGAAGCGCCGTACCATCAGATGAGTGCCCCCGAACCACGATAAACGACTGGCTGGGTGATGAATGTTTCTATTTCTTGGTTTAAGGGAGAACAATGCCACCCAGCCCAGCATTTATCACCAAAAGGTCACCAGGCATCCTCCCGATAAATCCGGCGCTCGCCCCGCTGCTGCGCCTTCAGATGCACCACGGCTCTTGTCCCTGCGCAGGCTCGGGGATGGAGGGGGTGAGCCGGGAGCATCGCGGGGACGGGGGGCTGCCCGTCCTTCTCGGGTCCCTTTTGGCTCCATCGTTACGGCCATCCCGGGCTGCCTCGGAAAATCCGTCCCTGCCGATGCGTCTGAGGAAGGCAGCCGGCAGAGCGATGGTTTGATGGATTGGGGTTCTGACATCTGAGAGGACTCGCTGCTACGCCGGCGATTTTATTAAATCATTAAAAGACACTTCTTTAATAGTTCCAGAAATACCAACTTTTCATGTGGCTGGGGCGGCTGCACCTGGAACCGGCACCGATTCCCTCGCAGGTTCAAAGCCGTCTGGCTCCTGATACCCTGCGTGTAATTAGAGATAATTGAAGCCAGCGCCTTCAAAGGAGCCAAGCACGGAGCGGAGGAGCCGGCTGCGCTGTGGCCCAGCATCGGCTGCACCGCGCGGTCCGACCCGCTGTGCCGGGGCTGTGCCGACCCCCCTGGCTCCCCCACACCAGCTGGACCCCGAGCACGGGGCTGATGCAGCGGGTCCTGGCGATGCCGCGGGAATTTCTGGTGAAATTCCACCGAAGGACAGCGAGGAGGCTGCACCCGGAGAACCTGCAGCTTGTCCCGACACGACGCTGTTTGTGCGCGGAGATGAAAGCCTCCTGCTCCATAGCGGGAAAATGCAAATGGTGATTAAACAAGCTGTTAATTGCTAAACCAGTAACGATCACAGGAACACCTTGTGCTGCTCCAGCGAGGCCAGGAGCTCACGGGTTCCGCGAGAGGAGGATGGGGCTTGTTCGGGGGATGTCTGGTGAAAACGAGTGGGGGGAGACCCGGGGATGGGGGAAAAAAGGGGATCACTGAGGTGGGAAAGGAGGAACAGCGCTGGTGGCCGTGCCTCGGGTCCCCCGGGGGTCCAAGGACAGGGAGAGCCCCGGATGGAGAGGGGGGTCCTGGGATGGGAAAGGGGATCCTGCTGAGGGGAAAGGGGATCCATTGATGGGAAAGGGGATCCACTGATGGGAAAGGGGATCCACTGGTGGGAAAGGGATCCTGCTGATGGGAAAGGCTGATCCCACTGGCTTGCCCACACATCGGGAGTTGTCCCGGCTGGTGGGACCCCCAGCTCCTTTGCACTGGGGCAGAAATGCTACAAAACCCCCCAAAGGGCAGCTGGGACCCTCACACCCCACGCCATGGGGCAGCCCCACGTCCCGTCACCGCAGCACCCACCTCACCCAAGGTCCCATGTGGGGAAACCGCTCGGGGATGGTTTTTCCCCTGGGTTTGGGGAAGACAGAGGAACCCCCGGTCGGAGAGTGGCTCGCTCCAGAGCAGGGTTTCGACAACCAGGAACTCGTGTGTGTTTTGGATTTTAATCCGATGCGGCCGGGGCCATGTGCAAGATGTAATTTAAGCTCCAGCTCAGGGTCCAAATGTTCTCCAAGTACGGAGGTTTTGGCACTGAGAGTTTGGTTTTGTCCCAGCTTTCATGGCAAATTGAATAATCATATGAGGGAGAGGAAAGGAGAAAGAGCAAGAGAAAAAAAAAAACAAACCCAACAACTATCGACACTTCTTCCAAAAGTGGAAAGAACCGAAACACATTTTGGCTTCATCAGCTCCGAAACGGAGTTATTTCCCCCTAGATCTGGAACAGCCTTTCCAACAACATTTTTCAATTTAGCGTTTTATTAAAATACAGCTGTGCCCTGGCAAACCTGCGCAGAGCCGCCGCCTGCCACCACGGAGGTTCCCCGCGTCCCCGCCGCCGTCCCCGGCATTACAGCTCCTGCCGGTGCCGCTGGCACCCCGCAGCCTGCGCGGCTCGGGGACCTCGGGGAGCGGCTGGCGAGGACGTACGGCGAGAGATCCCTCTGCGCACATTTAAATCACCTACTGTTGCGCTGACTTTCTGGCCTTGACTTTCTCTTAATTATTCCCATGTTCATCGTTTTCTGCGGCTGAAAGGATTTTTTCCCTTTAAATGCGTGCTCGCCTGACAATTAGTGCTGCTGGCTGCAAAAGCGCGGATGAAGAGCTGGAGACGGAGACGAGCCCTGAAATCCAAACCTTCCTCGCTGCGGTGCCGATGGCCGGACCCAGCTCAGCACCATCCTGGCTCAGCACTGGGATCAGCCCCGGCTCAGCACCGTAGCGGGACCCCTCAGCCAAGCCAGCGGGGGTCCAGCCAGCGCAGCCGGTGCTGCAGCGTGGTACAGACAAACTCTGCCAGGTTTTGCTGGGGAGTGAAGAACGGGGTCTGCACGCTGCTGGGCAGCTGTGGGGCAGCTGTGGGGCACGGGCCCCGTGGGCTCATGCAAGCCCAGAGCTTCCCATGCAAGCTCGGCTCTGATGCTTGCGTGCAAGCGAGCAAATTAAAACCATGGCTGGGTGTGCTCCCCCTGCCACCCGTCGAGGCTCACATGGACCTGCTGGGAGGTGGCCATGTCCTCACCCCCCCGGGGCCCCAGCCTGACCCCCGGCTGGTCCCGGGGAGCAGCCAGGTGCTGCTCTCTTGGGGTGCCGGGGGAACCATGCGTGCCCACTGTGCTCCCCCCTGCAGCAGCTGGGGGGGGTCCGCTTGGCTCGGGTCACTGTGCCTTTCTGGCAATGGCTCAAGCAGCACGGCCCCAGTGCCCAAGGGGACCCTCGAGCCAAGCCGGGTTTTCCCTGGGGTGCAGGAGGGGTCTGGTGAGGTTCATGCACGCCGTCGATGCCCAGCATCCTCATTCTCCTGCCGCCCAGCCTGGGTTTGGAGCCAGGTACATCCTCAGAGCCGGTACGACNACTGTGCTCCCCCCTGCAGCAGCTGGGGGGGGTCCGCTTGGCTCGGGTCACTGTGCCTTTCTGGCAATGGCTCAAGCAGCATGGCCCCAGTGCCCAAGGGGACCCTCGAGCCAAGCCGGGTTTTCCCTGGGGTGCAGGAGGGGTCTGGTGAGGTTCATGCACACCGTCGATGCCCAGCATCCTTATCCTTCTGCCGCCCAGCCCGGGTTTGGAGCCAGGTACATCCCCAGAGCCGGTACGATGGAGGCTTCAAAGCATCCCAAGCTGGGCTGGAGACCCTGGGGAGTCTGCTCGAGCCCAGCTCAGCCGGGAGCATGCACCCCACACACCAGCCAGCAGCACGTGGGGCTGGGGAGTGTGGCCCCGGGCATGTCCCGTGGCTCCACGTGGGTTTTATTTCCCCCCCCAGGCAGCAGCAGGAGGGGAACACCAGTCCCCCCCAGGCAGCCCCGCCGTTTCTCGCTCTGACTCATCCCGCATCCTGCACGGTGCCCGGCGCCGCGGCCGGAAACTCCTGGGACAGATGTGCATGGGGTAGCAAGGTCCTTCCATGGGTCCCAGCCCCACTGAGCCGTTCCCCTCTGCATGTTCTACATGTGAAGAAACCCCCGAAATAACCCCGAGCTTGGCTGAGTCCGTGGGGATTTACACACGTGCCAACAGCCCGGGAGCTGCTGCACGGGGAGGGTGACCCGCAGGGTGCCAGGGACACACACAGGCACCGGGAGCAGGGACACATGGTGGGTTGAAGACCTCGCAGGCATCCCCCCCCGCCCCAGTGCTGCAGGACCCGAGCTGGGAGCATCCCTGGGGATGCTCGTCCCTCCTCCGGTGCCCAGGGCTCCTGGGAGCCTCCGGCTCTGCACCAGCCCCGATGGCTGCTGGACACAACAGGAGGTGTAATTTTGTGGTCTCTGGGGTATGGCACATGGAACCGAGCTCTGGTGACCCTGCTCGGCACTCAGCCCCCCGCCCCGCTCCGAGGCAGGGACTGTCTGTCTCCTGCCACAGCCAGGGACTTCCCTGGGGGGTGCAATAACCTTGCTGCCAAATTTCACCCCAGGGTCAAACACAGCAAGAACAGGGTAAAACAGAGCGAAAATGGGGTAAAACATAGAAATAACGGGGTAAAACGCAGCAAGAATGGGGTAAAACAGAGCAAAAACGGGGTAAAACATAGAAATAATGGGGTAAAACACAGCAAGAACGAGCTCTTGTCTAGCAGGGACATTCTGAGCATCCCCTCCAGCCAGCGGTCACACTCTCACCAGGAGGATGTGCAGCCAGTGAGGGACCCCTGTGGAGAGCGGTGGCCTTACCTGTCCCCGCGGGTGCCCCGCTGCGGGTGGGCTCCTTCCCCAGCACACGCCCGGGGGCTGCTGGGGGCTGCGGACACCCCGGGTTTGAACACCCTACGTGCAAAACTGCACCTGAGCCCTGCACCCGTGCAAAGAGCAGCTCCGGGGTGTCGGGGCTGGGGACCAGGTCCCGCAGAGCCCCCCCATCCCTGCACCGCCGCCAGCCCCTCGTTAACCCTGCGATGGGACGGGAGGTTGCTGTTAATCAGCTACAAACTCTGAAGTCGTTGGGCAAACCACCCTCCCGCTACTTTTGCAAGGAATTAGGCTTCTATAAAATCAAACAGCACGAATCGCGGAGATTTACACGGTGCTTTCTTAACAGTTTTCAGTATATTTCAATAGTTAATAAAACTAAATGCTGCTTTGTGTAAAAGGTAATAGATTACAATCTAGAGTATTTTACTAGCACTCAGTGTGTTCATCTAACACCTAATACGTTAAAGTTGGAATCTATGAAAAACACTTTGTGGAGATTAAAAGCAGATTTATCACAGATGTGCCTCAACATTATGCTTGGCTTGAACCATTAGACTCCTGGAGTTTAAAGGTTAGGCTTTAATGACTTCAAGGAAGTCGGTTACTTTTTAAAGCTTTAAATAAGCGGCGAAGTTGCCGGGGCCATTTACCGAACAGGGAGGACTGGTTAAGAGCTGCTCCGAGGATGCCGGAGTTCCCACTTCAATGTCTGCTCCTTGCATCGCTTTGAAGCCGACACATCCCAGCGCAGTCGTTTAACCCTCATGCAAATTAATAATATGTTATTTTCTAGATGAAAGTGTTTCCTTAAAAACTTCGGTGCCGGAGCTTTGCTTCCACGGCAGCACTCCCCAGCTCTCCGGACGATGGGAGCCATCAGCTGCAAATTGTGCTGCCGGGTGGCTGCCGTTCAGAGCCCGGCTGTGCCCCGTGACCGGCCACGACCGTGCTGGATATTCCTGCAGAGAACCTGCTGCGTACGGAGGAGCATCATCCTCCGCCCCCGCACGCTCCCGCGGTGCTGGGATCCCTTGCAGAGGATGCCCGGACCCCAGCCCTGGTGCAGCAGCTGCCAGCAGAGGAATTTGCTGCCGCTCCGGCCGCGTTCGAAGCTGCTGCAGCTGCTCGTTGTGGTTCTGCTGCCTGCTAACGGTGTGGGTCCTGCAGGCAGGTCTCCGGCATGGCCAGCACCCTGCCCTGCCCTCGCAGAGGTGACGGCAGAGCTGAGAGCATGGCCACAGCACGGCACAGCCTGGGCGGCACCCACCCCAGGGACATTCCTGCTCCTGTCCCCAGCCGTTGCTCCCCAGGCACCGTTTGCAGCTCCCGGGGAGGTGGCGGGTCCGGGGGGTCCCTCCTCGTGCATCCACGGGCTGGTGTCCTGCGGGTACCCTGGATGCAGCTGCTCCTCTGCTGGGGAATCAAATCAGCTGAAACACATCTTGCAGAGCTGGGAGGATTAACGTGGGACGTGCTGTGGGTCCTGTCCCTGCGTGGGGTGACCCAGGCTGGCCGCTGCGGCCAGAGGATGGAGCAGCGCCGGGCACATGGCTGATGGCGTGGGACAGGCACCCTCACCACCGCTCACATTTTTGGTCCTTCCCACAGTCTTGCAGGTTCTGCTGCCCCCAGGACAGCCGCCGCCACGGTGTCACAGCGCTGCCAGGGCATCCCCTGCTCTGGGGATGTTTTCCAGCAGCAGATTGATGAACCCTTGTCCCTGTGCTCCACAGAATGACACAAGTTCTCCTTCAGCTGGCCCAGATGATGGTGCTGAGCGTTTCCCCCGTTTTGGTGTGTTCCTGGTCCCGTGCCCCTTGCAGGCGATCAGGACGAGTCCCCAGCTTGCAGACCCCCCCCACCGCCCCGGGACCCACTGGCTGCTCCTGCTTCTCTGCCAGCGCTCGCACCCGTGGAGTCCTTGGTGAAGGGTTTCCCAGCTGGGTCGCGGGAATCTCAAGGTGTCTGCAGAAAATTATCCGGATAATGCCTTAAAAACCAAGCAGCGATCTTCATAAGCACCGTACGCTTATAGAATATAAAATAAATGCTTTACAACAAGGTATGGATCTTCGTTCCTTCTGTCCTGAGGGCAATGGCTCTAATTAATTAAACACTTGCAGATATGGTTAAAAGCTAACCTCAGAGACACTAACGAAGGACATGTGTAACGTTTTTGGGGAGGTACCTATGGGTATGGTGACCAGCGGACAAAGGACATCACACATCTGACCCAAAGTGCTCTCGTCCCCTCTGCGCTCGGCCAAAGGGGCTGCGGCTACCCCCCCTCCCAGGCTGGTTGCTGGGTACGTCACAGGCACAGGGCTCCAGACCTTCAGCTTTTCTTTTTTTTCCACAATGTTTTGTGATGTTTAAACAAATAAATGATGATGCTGCCATCCAAATTTCCTTTTTTTTTTTTTTTTTAATTATAAAACCCCAAACCACACAGCCCTGCTATGATTTCAGCTGGATTCCCTGGTGAGGATGCAGTCCCTGGTGGTGGTTGGGATCAAGCCGGGCAGGGGCTGAGTGCCTGGTGCTGATGCTCCAATCTGGAGCAAGGAGCAAAATGTGCAGGGGAGGGGGTGAGGAGCAATGAAGGTCAAGGAGAAAGCATCCAAAGGCTCAGGCTGTGCCAGGTGAATTCTGCCTCGTGCTGCTGGTTGGTTTTGGCTTTTGCATCCTTTAGTCTAAAAAGATAAAAATAATTTAACAGCTGATAATTGCCAAGGTAGCGATGAGGCCGGTGGTTCCCAGGGGGGATGAAGGCACTGGGGTGCTCATTCCCAGACACTCTGGGATGTCCCAGGTTGCTGGGATGGCAGAGACAAACCCCGAGCAGAGCATCCGAACTCAGCACCCAGCAGATTCCCAGGATCGAAGCCCCAAACCCAACCAGAATTGAAGCCGATCCTTCACATGCCTGTTGACACCTTATTTTTCAACAATTGCAGTAATTTGTCTGGAATGCTTGTCCTTTTTCATCTTCCCTGTTTTCAAAGCAAAATTGCAGAAATAAAAGGGGAGAAACGATCCTCCCGGCGTGGTGTTGGCGGCCAGGTCCAGCCCCAGCCCTGCTGGGCGCTCGGCAGCACCGACAGCCCGGCCCGCCGCTGCAGCGCCTTTGATGGGGACCTTTGAAGTCACCCCGAGATGCTGCAATTAGCAAGAAATAACACGCAGTGAACAAACTTCGTATTTGAAACTCTTCCCAGCCAGAATTAAATGGTTGCTAATGGTTTTCCATTTTGCAAGAGCTTTGCCTGGATTGCAGTTGCAAAACCATTATCTGCTGCAACAGCACGAGTTCAGAGAACGAAGGAAACCAAGGATTCCTCCAGAAGCTGTGTAAGCAGCACCTCTGAAAAGGAGATATTCCAAACGTGAAGGGATTATTAGGTTGCTCTCTGCATGCCTGTTACCAGTGCAAGGTCTTGAGCTGCAAGTGGCTGCTTCCCTGCAGCTGCCGGTGGCATTATGGGCCACCAGGAAAGAACCACCTGAGGGTGACATTCTCAGGGGACGAGTAGAAATGAGACTTAAAAAATGGACCTGGGCAGTCTCTGCCTGTTCCGTTTCAGTGATGCTGGTGTTTGGGGGTGATGCTGGTGTCTGGGGATGATGCTGTTATTTAGGGATGCTGGTGTCTGGGGGTGAGGGGACCAGGCTCCATCCTGCTGGGACACGGTGCTGGGCAGGGAAGGAGCAGGCTGGGAGCCCATCCCAGTGCTTGGCGCTCGCTGCCCGCTGCAGTGGGAACCAGCCCTTTCGCTCAGGTATGCAGATGGCAATTTGCATCGGTCCATCATTAGGCGGCAGTTCTCATTTAAGGCAATAAAGGTTCTTAATTTCATAGGGAAAACTTAATGGAGCACTTAGTTCCCATGCACCGCTTCCCCGATGTTTTATAGTCTTTGAAAGTATGACTTAATAACAGCCAGAAGCCTGAATCCCCAGCTTCTGTTGACCCCCTCAGGAAACAAAATAAAGCTGTTTGGAGAAAAAAAAAAAATAAAAAAAAAAGAGCAGATGTGGAAAAGTCAGAAGATGCAAATTCTTCCTTCTCATTAATTATTGTATTTATTCCACGATTCCACCTGTTCATGTGACGTCTCTCCCTCACGGAGACTTCTCACAGCAGATTAAAGTGCACTTTTATCATCATCCTGAAAGGCATTTCATAAGGGAACATTAGTTCTCCTACATTATTCTCGCATGTTATAAAAAGTGTCTTTTTAAAATATTAGACAGCAATCGAGATTAATTTAAACCACATCAAACATGCACGGCTGGTTTACTGGCACATTCCCCCCTCCGACACATGCTCCCGGTGCACGGGATGCGGGCAGAGCTGAACTTTGCTTTCCAGCGCGGTGAGCATCCTGACCGCCGGGCTCGTCCCTCCAGCAGCGATGGAGCTGCAGGGAGACGCCGGGCTCTGCTCTGCGACCTCCAGCCAGAGAGATGCTGAGAGATTTGGACCATTGGAAAAAATCTTGGGGTGCTGGCTGCCTGCCCTGGAGAGGTGATGGATCCCAGATCAGCTCCCAGCACCAAAACGCTTCTGGGCAGCAGGTTCCCAATGCGACGCTAAGGCAGAGCCCAGGGCAGGGGGACGAGGTCCCCCACCCACCCCCAGGAAAGCCAGATAATCTGGTACGATTTCCATCACTCCTGCTGCTTCTGCAGCCCAGGCCTGCATCCCATCACAGCAGATGCTCAGATGTCTCTGGTGGGACCATTCATCTGCCATCAGCTGGATCCCACCCCGTGTGCCGCACGCCAGTGGGGCAGGATCCGGGCAGTGCTGGTGCTACTGGAGCAACCAGGGCCATGGAAAACCCAGAGTCACAACCGTTAATCCTCACTCATTTTCGGCCAAACTAATTTATCCAGGAACAAAAAGTTTATAGTGCCTTTAAGTACAAATTGTGCCTTTCTTTATCAACTCAGCGAACGAGGACTTGGCACCCCTTGGACCACTTCTCGTGGTCATTTTGGGCTGCAGCCCATCAGACCGGAGCCATCTCCCCGTCTGGCTGCCGGGGGGCCGGATCCGGCACGGCTCCACTTGGCATTCCGGCCGCGTGCTCCTCGGGAGCACCCATCAGCCACATACCTGAAAACACATTTTCAACTCCAGCGAGCAATTGACTTTCAAAGCTGGTGATGCTTGTCGGCGTGTCTCCTAGGGCAACAAACCAACTCCGGAAAGCTGCGAGCCGGGCTTCCCACAGTAGAAAAATGAGCATGGAGGTAGAAGAAGATGCTGCTGGTATTTTAACAGTATTTATGGGCTCAGAGGAGGAAAACCAGCCTGCAGAAACTTTGGTCTGTTTTGCTTGGTGGTGGCTTGTCATGGGAGCATCTTCCCAGCTCTGTGCCTGTGGGTACTGGGGAGATGCTGGGATGTGGGGCTGCCCCTGGGCGTTCATCCCTGCAGCCCAAACCTGCCCGCTCCAGCCGCTGTGCCCAAAATGTCCCCTCCGTCCCCAGCTCAGGGGTGTGCTCTGGTCCCAGCACCCCAAGACCCCGCTCTGGGGGTCTGCAGGGCTCCCCCGGGGTGGCAGGGGGTGGAGGTGACAGCAGAGGTGACACCAGCCTGGGCTGCCAGGGAAATGCTGCCGATGCTCCTGGTTCCTCGGGTGGTTCCTCCCCAGCCTCCCCACTCCCATGCTGGATTTAGGGACAGGAGGAGAGTCTAACTCCCCGCGTCGGGCTTGGGAGGACCGCTCCCACCACATGCTTCCTGCGGCAGTGGCAGGGTTTAGCCCAGGAGCCACCCATGGAGGACAAGGACACTTGGTGCCATGTGCCAGCCTCCAAAGCATCCAGAGGTGTCCCTTTCCACAGTGACATGAGAGCAGGGGGATGGCAAGAGCCACAGCAGCCCCGAGGGTCTGGCAGGGGAGGGGAGGAGGGTGCTGAGGGACGAGGGGAAGGGGACAAAGCCAGGCAGCAGCAAGGCAAGAGGATGAAAGTTGGGGTCTGCATTCCCACCAGGACACAGAGGGTGCAGGGAGGGACCAGACTGGTGATGGGACCTTCCAGAGGGATGAACATCCCCAGAGCCAGGGTCCCACCTCTACCCCCAAGCCCCCACTGGCAGCAGGTCCTCCCGGATGGGTGCAGGATGGGGGGACGTGGTGGGGTCCCAGGCCCCAGGGAGTGGTCCCAGCCCCTGGGGAGGGGTCCCAGAGTGGCTTTCCCAGCCCATGGGACACCACAGATGGCACAAAGCCGGTGCGGGGAAAAGCCCAGCATGGCCCCGAGCAGCGCGGATGAGCCAGCGGGGTCGGCTGATGCTCGCTAAACGTTTCGTTGAAATGCTTAACTTGCTGGGTTATAAAAAACCGGGAGAAAAACTGAACAATGCAAAAAGCAGAGGTTTGCCTCGGCGATGCTGCCAGGAACTGCTGACAAAGCTGCTCCTGACAAAGCCCCAGCAGGAGGGGGGGAACCGTCTCTGTGCTCTGCCTGTCTCCCGCTGAACAAGGATCACTTTTAATGGGCTGAATACATACAACACGCAGCTGACAACAAAGATGTTAGACTAACCTAACAAGAGAGTGAAACAGAAACAGCACACAGTGAGTAATTAGAATCTAATTAATTTGCATTTCACAAGAGAGTCAGAGATGTCAGAAGGAAAAAAAAGAAATAAAAAAAAAAATTCCCCAAGATTAAAGGGCTGGCGGAGAAGAGCGAGGGGGTGAGTGGAAAGGCAGCCGGGGCCGGCACGCAGCAGCCCGCAGAGCCGGTCGGGATGGGCAGGATGAAACGGGGGCAGGTGGGAAGATGACAGGTCTGGGAGCAGCGGCCAACAAAGGTGTTTGCGGGTCAGCAAAATTACGTCGAAAATATCCAAACAGCAATTTTTTCTGTCCAACAACATCCCTTGCTTTACACTATCCTTCCCCCTGCTGCTCGGTGGCTCTGCCAGAGGGAAAAAAGGGGAAAAACAAACAAACAAACAAAAAGGTGATGGTGTGGTGAGAGCATCCAGCTCTGGGAGCTGCTGGGAAGGCGGCGGCAGAGGCGCGGAGCTCGGCAGAGCCGCTAACAGCGTCACCGACCGCGGCTCTCCTCGCTAAGGCAGCTCCTTCCCAAAATTAGTGCTTGCAATACGTTAATCTTTATGTTCAACACCCTATTTCTTAATGCTGGCTGTTCCCTTGAGGCAAGCCATCCCGGATCTACATAACATCAAGGGAAGATTTACAGCTTGTTTCCATAATGATGACACCAGGCAGAAGATTATGCTGTCAGAGATGCTGGCGCATCCACACAAGCCCTAGGGAAGAAAAACAACCGTCATCCCCCGTAGTGCTACGTGATTATCATCCCTGCCTCCCGACGGCTGCCAGAAACAAACCCCGCCCCTGCCCACACCCCTGCCCACCCCAGGGCTCTGCTCCCCATGGGAGTGTGTGTGCGGGATGGGACGGGCATCGGGGAAGCCCGGCTGGATGGATGCTGTGAAGGCAAGAGGATGAGGGTCTGGAGATGAAGGTCAGCTGAGCCCCCACGTGTGAAATCCCTTTGNTCCAGGCTGAACAACCCCAAATATCTCTAATTTTGGGGATTTTTGGGAGCTGCTCCCAGTTTTCCCTGGTCTGGAAGCATCCATCCCGCTGGGCAGCCGTGGGCCAAACCTCCCCCGGGCAGGGCAGAGTGAGCAGCAGCGGCACCTCCTTTCACCCCAAAACCATCCTTCCACCCCAGCACCAGCTCCTTGCACCCCGGAACCAGGGAGGTGGCAGCAGGAGATGCAAACAAAAACCAGATGCAAACAAAATGCAAACCTTAAACCCTGCTGCAGGTAGACAGGGCCAGGGGCAGCCTGGGGATGAGGGACACGGAGCAGAGGGAGAAGCGGGGTCCCCCCGGCACAGCTCTGCACCCTGAGCAGCGGTGCTGGGGCTCAAGGAAGCAGCATCTCAGCTGGAGAGGAGCCGCCTGCAGCATGCAAACGGGGGAAACCACCCCGGGCAGAGCTGCTGCAGCCGACCGACAGCCCATGAGCAAGGGGAAGACCCAGGAAGGGTGAAGAGAAGGGGTGGGGGTCCGGCAGAGCAGGGATCAGAGCTCCAAACTNTCAATCTCTTAGTTTAAACCCGTTTAAAGGAGGTTTCCTTCCTGCAGAGCTGCAGGGAGCAGGATGGGGGGACCGGCCCCACCATGGGGGTATTCTGGCACGGAGAGCCAGCTCCCCAGGTTGCCTTCGCTTTCCTTCTCGCAGTGCCTTGCCCTCCAATTTGGGCTTGTGTTTGCAGCACCGAATCGGCACTGTAAACACGCCGAGGGGGTATTTATTTTTCTTGAAAGCAAAATAACAAACCAGCACATCAGAAGGGAGGCATTTAACTCAGTCGGCTCCTTTCTTTTGTTGGGAATCAAAGCGATGATTATTCGAGCAGGTTTCTTCCAGGCAACCCACCCCAGCAGTGGGAAATGTGCTGCAAATGCCGCTGGGGTTACGTCAGCTCGCGGAGAGCTGAATTTGGGCAGCTGTGCTCGGGATGTGCAGGCAAGCGGGGATAAGGCTCCTGCTCTCGTTGCCATACCCGCATCCCACTAACGAGAGCTGTGCAGAGGCTTCGCAGGCAGCACGGACAGCTTCAATGGAGATGTGCATCCTCTGCCAGGGCTCCGGGGCCAGCCCAGCCCCACCGAGCATCGCTCGCAGCACGGCTCCTGCCCATTCTGAGCCCCCATCCTTCCTTCCTCAGGAAAAAAAGAAACCCCCAAACCCTCCCACCGAGGTGGAAGCTTTTCAGAAAGCAAACACATGCATTGCTATATCTGAAGTCACCGGGCAGGCAGCCACCGGCGGGATCCAGCCCATAATTTGTAGTGTGAGCGCTCGAGCAGCGTTGCCGCAATGTGATGAGGTCGTGAGTCAGCTAACCACTGAAACCAGCTAACCAGTCCCTGGGGAGCTCCCAGCCCGGGAAGGGAACACACATGCCCTTATGGTCTGGGGTAGGTCTGTCTCCCCGGCCCCGGGGCCAAGGGGACATCATCCCCAGCAACAGGGCGAAGGGGACATTATCCCCGGCCCCAGGGGACATCATCCCCGGGGAGCATCCCATCCAGCAGGGGGGAGGCGTGGGCTTGGTGGGTTTGCAGCGATGCTTTGCTGGCGGGCACCTCCGTGGGGCCGGGGTTGAGCCCTGCAAACCAAGGTCCAGCCCCAGCAGCGTGTCCTGGGGGTCTGGGGATGGGCGAGGGGGGCAAGCATCACCTCCAGCTCACGCCACGCTCCAAACAAGCTCCCCAGAAACGGTGTCGGAGATGGGAGCTGGAAAACATGCCGGAGAAATCCTGCTGCCACCGGCCCAATTACAGCCCCGTCCTTCGGGGACGTTTGCAAACAAAACAAAGAAGATGAAAGATGAAGGCAGCGCTCTCCTGCCAGCCAGGAGCCGGGCTGGGATGTATCCCCGGCTCTATGTTCGTGGCAGGTATTATTCATTGTTCCCGTCTCGCTTGTCACCGCTCAGCTCCGGAGCAATCAGGGCTGGGAACCTGAGGAAGTTCACAGCTCCGCTGCGGCTCGCCCGCACGTTTGGCAGTTTGCTAAAAACCCAAATTACACCCGTTTAGGGAGCCCGATCCACTGCTAAACCCGACTGCTCTGCTGCCGAGATTAGAGACTCGCTGCGGTAATTATGTTAATGGTGACGCGCAGACGGATAACTGGCAAGAAGTTGTTCTGAAGTGTCTATTTATAGTTTGGGGGAAGAAAAAAAAAAATAAACCTTGCCATCTCCCGACANAAAAGAAACCCCCAAACCCTCCCACCGAGGTGGAAGCTTTTCAGAAAGCAAACACATGCATTGCTATATCTGAAGTCACCGGGCAGGCAGCCACCGGCGGGATCCAGCCCATAATTTGTAGTGTGAGCGCTCGAGCAGCGTTGCCGCAATGTGATGAGGTCGTGAGTCAGCTAACCACTGAAACCAGCTAACCAGTCCCTGGGGAGCTCCCAGCCCGGGAAGGGAACACACATGCCCTTATGGTCTGGGGTAGGTCTGTCTCCCCGGCCCCGGGGCCAAGGGGACATCATCCCCAGCCCCAGAGCGAAGGGGACATTATCCCTGGCCCCAGGGGACATCATCCCCAGGGAGCATCCCATCCGGCGGGGGGGAGGCGTGGGCTTGGTGGGTTTGCAGCGATGCTTTGCTGGCGGGCACCTCCGTGGGGCCGGGGTTGAGCCCTGCAAACCAAGGTCCAGCCCCAGCAGCGTGTCCTGGGGGTCTGGGGATGGGCGAGGGGGGCAAGCATCACCTCCAGCTCACGCCACGCTCCAAACAAGCTCCCCAGAAACGGTGTCGGAGATGGGAGCTGGAAAACATGCCGGAGAAATCCTGCTGCCACCGGCCCAATTACAGCCCCGTCCTTCGGGGACGTTTGCAAACAAAACAAAGAAGATGAAAGATGAAGGCAGCGCTCTCCTGCCAGCCAGGAGCCGGGCTGGGATGTATCCCCGGCTCTATGTTCGTGGCAGGTATTATTCATTGTTCCCGTCTCGCTTGTCACCGCTCAGCTCCGGAGCAATCAGGGCTGGGAACCTGAGGAAGTTCACAGCTCCGCTGCGGCTCGCCCGCACGTTTGGCAGTTTGCTAAAAACCCAAATTACACCCGTTTAGGGAGCCCGATCCACTGCTAAACCCGACTGCTCTGCTGCCGAGATTAGAGACTCGCTGCGGTAATTATGTTAATGGTGACGCGCAGACGGATAACTGGCAAGAAGTTGTTCTGAAGTGTCTATTTATAGTTTGGGGGAAGAAAAAAAAAAATAAACCTTGCCATCTCCCGACAAACATATGGGCAACCAAGGAGACAAATTAAGTGGGAGATAACAGGGAAAGAAGGAAAAGAAACGGGAGTCAGGCAGACCCTGGGAGCCGGTGCCTGCTCAGCCGGTTCCCACGGCCCGACGCCAGCAGGGAGGGAGGATGGTTTTGGGGGTTGGCACCTTGGTGGGACCCTGTGCCCGCAGTGCCACCACCCCTGGGGCTGCCTGTGACCCGAGGGAGGCCAAGGCTGGGCATCCTCAGCTGCCAGCCAGCCTTGTTCTGCCCCAAAACCAGCCCCTGGGCTGCGGCAGCCGAACGCAGGGAGCTCGCAGGGAGCACACCGGGCTACTCCAGGGTACCCTGTCCTCGCATCGCCAAGCTCGGTCATGTCACCTCTTGTACCTCCATCCCACGGGGACAAGCAGAACACGGCATCTGGGGGGGCTGGCAGCACCCCAGCTCTATTACAGGCACCTCCCGAAATATAACCCTGGCACCTGCATCCCGCAGCGCGATGCTGAGCCCGGCGCAGGCAGTACTGTATTCTCCAGCTCTCAGCAGGATGCAAGATTTAAATTTTTAGCTGCGTGCTAAATTACACGGGCCGTCAGTCAACTCTTTGAGATGTTTTGAGTAGACAGATTTATACAAACACTCAAGGCTCAGCAGACCCAGCGCAGGAGCTATCACCACTTCCCTTCCCCCTCCTCCACCACGCTGAAATTTCTCCCAGACATCTTTCAAGCAGGATCACAGAATTTTTTACTTACCATGGGAAAAAAAAAAAAAAAAAAAAAAGACAAAAAAAAACCCCAAAAGCCCCAAAGCACCAGGGGATTGTGCCTGCCCTTGACTGATGGGCCACCCAGCCCCGCGGGCTCTGCAAGGAACGAGCCTGTCGCCAGCATCCCTCGCCTGGCACGGCAGCGAGCATCCTGCCCAACCCCACAGCACCAGCCCCAGGATCCCCCAAATCCATTTAAAAAATAACCAGGGGCTGCACCCCCAGCCTGCAACCCCCCGGGACACTGAGGATGGTGGGGATGGAGACAGAGATCGGGGTGGTGATGGGTGCGGGAGCAAAAGGGACACTGCAGAGGCTCTTATCACCTGGAAATGCTGCTTGGGTTTTTTTTTCCTCCTTTTAAATTTTTTTTTAGCTGCTGCTCTGCAATCCCTGCGGGCTGGCCCAGTGCACTCCCCTGGGCACGGTGCTGTACCGTGCCATTAGACAAACAAAGTGCTTTCTCCGCTCCATAGCTGGCCTTTTATTTTTGGAACCGATACATGCAATCACAGCAGCATGGCCCCAGCAATTAGGAAGAAAAGTCCTTTTCTTCTCCAGCCCCAATTACCCATCCTGTAATTGACATAATTATTATCTTTCAGTTTCCTAATAATATTTATTGAACGCTGCGATTTCTCCTTCGCAGCCAGGCTGCTCTCGGAGCACAGCAATTTTTGAGCCCTAACAGGGTCGGTGCTGGAGGGAGGGATCGATACGGTCAGGGACAGAGCCCTCGCCAAGGGGAGAGGGACTTGCTGAGACACAGGGCATGGCACTCCTGTCCCCTCAAGCCCAGCACACCCCTGGGACCAGACCCCAGCCCAGCAAAGGAGCCCCCGGATCCCCCAGGGAGGGGGAAACCAGCATCTCTCCTCACCCACTCAGACCCTCCTGAAGCTCTAACAGGAGCTGCTTGGGGAATTCCCCACCCAGGCAGCAAACCCCATCTTCCTCCTGTTCTCAGCAGCCAGGTAAAAGCTGAAATTTGTATTTTAGGTCGAGCACCTTCCCATATACTGGAAGTATATCATGGGCAACGCGCCAGTTACAAACCCTGAAGGTCTCAAGGGCAGGATTGAGGGGAGAGAATAGCTAGTCCTGGTTGTAAGGAAAACATGCATATTAATTTAACACAGGAGTAAAAAAAAAAATTAATTTTAATTTGATTTTGTCTGCCTCAGGGCCGTTGTACCATATGCACAGACAAGTTATGCAGAACTCCTGCATGGAAATGCGCTTGCTGGCTCCTCCGCCTTTATCAACGCAACCAGAAAGATCTGTCGAGCTCTTCCCTTCCTCGGGGCTGCCTGGGAGAGGCGGCTTGTCCCAGCCCACCCGGGAGGATGGGCTCTGCAGGACCCCCAGACCCCTCGCTGCCAGCAGGGCCGGGGGGCACTGAGCGGGGTTCAGAGCCTTGCTCACCCCCCAGGTTGAGCCGAGCCTTGCAGCTGGGGTTCAGCAGCAGGAGGGGTTTAGCTGGACCACAGAGCATCTTCCCCAGCCCGCTCCCTGCCAGCTCTCCACCAGGCTCTCCAGCATGAGGATGCTGTCCCGACTGGTGACACTGGGGACAAGTGCTTCCCTGGGATGGCAGCTTCTACCCTGGGATCCCAGAGAGGTTTCCAGCCTCTATCCCAGAGACAAAACCTTTGCGATGAAAAGCAGGACTAAGAGCAGGAGTTGGAACCTTTGCTCCCCCCCCAGGAGCAGCATCCAGCCAGGAATTGCCTCCGGGCAACTCCAGCCCCCATTGCTGCCAGGGCCACATACAGCCACAGGTAACAACCCCACACCTGCATATCCTGGGGTTTTTCACCCATCCTGGTACACATCTACAAAACCCAGCCCTGGAGAGACTCCAGCACACTCACACCGGGAAACCAGGGACCGAGCAGAGCCCACAGCGGCTGCAGCCTTGGCTGGTGCGTTATCCTCCGAACCACCCACCTCCTCCAAACCCACCATTCTGGGCCACATCCAGATGGCAAAGGTCTCTCCCAGCCTTTTGAATCCAACCAGGATGCATTATCCTAACCACAGCTTTTTCTTGCATAATCTGGGTTATTTATGGCCACGATCTCCTAATTGTCCCGGTTATCTGATAAGGGGATGCTGGGGGGAAAGGGTGGGTCTCTGTAATTCTTGGCAGCTGTGTTGGGCATCAGATGCTGCTTTTTAAAGTCCTCCCAGCTGGAGGTGATAACGGCGTGAGCCTCCTGCCCTTGGCCCGTGGCGGGGCTCCAGGGGGCTGGAATTCTCTGCAATGAAAATTGCTCAGAGATTGGGAGGATGCACCCGGTACCTGAACCAAGTTCTTCCATTATCCCCTCTATGGACTGGTACCACGAGCAAGCATGGAAAAAACACAGCTTTAATCTTTTCCTAAGCTTCTCTTTAGTCCTAACGTGACTGCTCATGCCAATGTCATCCTCAGATCGTCACAGTGGCACCAGCAGCAGACCCAGGGCTATTTTGAGGAGGAATCTCATGTTTCCCACTCTGCTGGGATCCTGGCGGATCACAGGGAGGAGAAGTGTGGGGACCATCCGCCGTCGTGTGCCCCACGTCCGGGAGGGTGGCAGCATGGGGACACCGGCTCGAGGGGGTCAGGAGGGGATTGGTCCTTGGGAGATGCGTTGGGATGGCAGCGGGTGGAGGGCAGACCCCAGCGATCCCCTTGGCCAGCCCAGCCGAGCCTTCAGCCCAGAGGATGCTCTGCTCACGCCCCGGCGCTGCCCAAGGCAGACAATGCCCTCATTGTATTGAAATCTGATTCATTTCATCCAGAGGATAAAATTAGAAAATCAACCTAATTCCCAGGAGCCTTGTTAAATCAATACGACATACATCAAGCAGGCGAGGCACAATGTGAGGCTGAGATAAAATTAGAACGAGTCCCCCTGGGTGGGTTGATATCAGCTCTGCGTTTCAGAATTGGCAGGCACTTTTGCATAATTTATCAATTACAAACAATTTAATTCATCCAGAATAATGAGTTGCAGGGCAGCTTTGGGTGAGTTAAGTGACACGGAGGCCGATGGCCGCAGTGGACTTAAAGAAACACCGCTCGCTCGTGCAAGGTGAGAAATTCCAGCTACCCCAGGGGAGGGCAGGGGGCCGGGGGGTGCAGCAGCTCCGCTCCCCGGGGCAGAACATCCCCTCGGGGTGCCCCATGCCTGGGGACCCAGCCCTGTGAAGCGCATCCCCAGCAGGACCTGGAAAGATGCGGATGCTAAAGCAGAGATGCCTCTGCTGTAGGTGAAGGGACAAACGGGACACGAGGAAAGGGAGGCAGAAAAAGAAACCCACGGCTTCCCCGTCAGCACCCTGCAGCCAGCAGCCAGCAGCCCTCCGGCACTATCTCGCTGTCCCAGAAAGGGAAACACGCAGAGGTTAAGGGGAGGTTATTTGAAAAAAAAAACAGAAGTGATAAAAATCAAAAGCATTTCTTCTGCTGAGAGGGAGCCTTTAGAAGGTTACGAAGCATTTCCTTCCTGCAGCCCTCTTTTGTTCCTCTGCCTATTGCCCCGCCAGGGCCGAGGGCTCGCTCTGTCCCTCGCCGTGATGGGTTCTCACGGAAAACAATAGCGATGGAGCTGGGAGAGGGCAGGCTGGGCTGCACCCCCCTTGGAAATGCCGCCTTCTCTCCATTTCCCTCCCGATGGAGCACCGGCATCCTGCTCCTCGCTTGCTTTAACGCTGGCTCACGCAGATATTAAAGCCAAGAAGTTAAGTGGTGCATAATTATGGCATTGTAGTTGCTAATTATAATCCCACAATGAAATCAGCGCTTTGCAGTGAAGGCCGCAAAGACCTGATGGTTTGGAGCCGGCTCATCTCTAACCCCGCAGAAGCTCTCGTTGAAGAGAGGAGGACTTGCAAGGCGGATTCAGAGAGAGGGAGACGGTGATAAAAACACCCCCCCGGCCCCATGGACCTCATTCTGCTCAGCCTGCCAGGAACCCGCTCCACAGAGCCTTTGATGAAATAAATGCAGAATTTGCAGGGGATGCAGCGCCCATGGAGCATCCCGGCACAGGTGTGGAGCATCCCTCTGCAACCGCTCGTGGCGAGGCAGACGCTCAGCCCCTCTCCCCGCCGTCTCAGCCCGGATCCATCCCTATCTGTTATATCCTGCTCTGTAGCAGCCTAATAACGCTGTCCGCTTTCTATCCTGGGTGCGTGATTTATTAGGTAATTTGTTTCTCCGCCGTGGTGCTGGCCCGCTTGTCATCCCTGTAATGGGATGATGGAAGCGGGAGCTGGAGACACCCGGCATTAAAAGCTAGGCAAATATGACCCATCTAAACTTGATGTCCAAAAATCGATCCAGAGCAATTTTTGTGCTTTTGGCTCTCCTGAGAAAAGAAATATAAAAAAATACAAAAAAATTACAAGGATTCACTGGCGCCTGACTCCTCTGTGCAGCCGGGATGGCGGAGGGGGGGATGCTGCGGAGCCCAGCAGCGGGGCTGGTCCTCAGCCAGCAAAGAGCCCTGACACCGAGGGGGGTCAGCCCGCTTTGTGCCCCAACCCATCCAGCTGCTCCCCCGTTTAAATGACCCCGGGAACTGTGTGTGCACATGGCCCAGGACTCACCTAAACCCATCCATGGGCAGCTCGGTGCCTGCATCCTGCAGCCGTGGCTGCGCGGAGGGGAGGGATGCTCAGCATGAGGATGGGCATGGTGGGGGGTCCTGTGGCTCCTTCCCGAGGACGTGCCATGTCCCCTGTCCTCAGGGTGAAGCCACAGCAGCCTCCACCATCCCGCAGGTTACTCCGGAGTAAAGGAGTAAATGGGGCACTCGTTAAAGCCCAGGCGAGGAACCTTGGCTGCTCTAATTCACACTGTAATTGATATTTATGAAGGTAATTAACCCGCTCAGGTAGCTGTGCGGTGAGCAGCGAGAACCACCGGACCAGAGAGCAAAGGGCCGGGTGCCTGTGGGGGGCTGGGACCAGGAGGGGTGCAGCCGGGGACCCCGAGCCCCCTTCGATAACCCCTTTGGTGGCTCTGCTCCAGGACCGCAGGGTCTGGGTGCTGTGCTCAGCTCTGCAGAGAAGGGATTGACGTGGAGGGTGGGTGAGACCAGCAAGGTGCTGGAGGAGCTGGTGATGCCCCGTGACCCCCAACCCCGCTCCCCCTGGCGCAGGATGGGGAGCAAGAGGGGTCAGGGGGGAGCACCAGGTTTCCTTCGGGGGCTTGAACCCAGTGTCTGACCCCAGCTACATCCAAGCAGAGCAGCAGCTGAGCGGGAGAGGGTTTGCCATCCACCGCCTCTCCCGGGGCGGTTGCAGCAGCTCAACCTGAGCAATTGGGATGCAAGAGAGACGGGGAAGCTGCGGCACGGCCGGGGCGTCGGGCTGCACCCAGGATCTCCCACACTGATAACCATCGGCTGGCAGGGCGTGCCCGACGTGAGCAACTCCACGGGGATGAGGAGGGATGTGTGCTGCATCCCGGGATGCCGCAGAGCTCGCCTGCCGCTTGCCCCGCCGCTGGCAGCCCGGGTTTGTTTTTTGGGAGGTTTGGATGTTCTCCTGGCGATAAGGATCTGCCGCAGCCCTCGGTGAGGCACCCGGCACACCCTCCCCGGGAACGGCCCCGCTCACCCATTCTCAGCTCCCCCAGCCAAGGCACAGCCCGGGGGTCACACCGGCTGCCTGGACCCCCGGCCCCTTCCAAAGGAACCCCAAAGGAGCCTGGTTTGGGTCTTGGGTCCACCCAGCGCCGGGGGGTCTCCAAGCACCAGCACAGGGCAGGATGAGCATGACATGCATGGAAAAAAAAATAAAAATTAATGAAGCCAGCCAGAAGCAGCCAGAGTTAATGAGCAGGCTGGAAATCATCAGCCAAAACCTGTTTTGGCGGGGGGTTGCCGCCCCGACGTGCCAGATGAGTGGCGAGGCCGGGAGCTCCGGGGGAGGATGCTGCTGCCAGGAGGGTGCTTTGGAGATGAAACGGGGTTTTGTAAATACCACAGCTCTACCCAGGCCCGGAGATGGGCTAGTCGGGGCTGGGATGGTGCAGCCGCTGCTCCCCTTGGCTCGCCCTGACTCACACCTCTCCTCTCCCCCGGCGCGGACCCGCCGAAGGGCTCCCGAAACCCGCCCGCCGCGCTTCTCTGCCCAGCCCAGCACTGCTTGGCATGCTTGAAAAACACTGGGGAAGCAAAAGGGAAAGTAAAATCTGATTTCAACACTTTCTGCTTTTTTTTTTTTTTTTTTTTTCCCCTTGTTATTATTTTTATGAGCCTCTCTGCTTTGGCTGCGGGGCCTCTCGGAGAGAATGGAGTGTCTCGTGGGTGTTACCGGCTGCTGGCACTTTACCCAGCTTCAGAAAGAAACGCCAATTACTAATTTCATGGAGATAAGCCATTCTGAAGGAGGGGAAGGAAGAAAAAAAAAAAAAAATCTCCCAGCTTTGAAATGCGAAAGGCGCTTTGGTTTATTTATTTATTTCCCCGGGAGTTGGCGGGGGTGCGGGGATTGCTCAGTTCGGTCCCCAGACAGGGACGGGAGCAGCGCCCGAGGGGCATCGCTGGGAGAAGAATTCAGAGGTGTGTGTCGGTGTGTTCACACGCACACAGGATCCTGCGCTGATGAGGGTCCTGCACCCAGCTGGATGTGCTGCCGAGCCCCTGGGCTGGTGTTGAGGTTGGGGGGTCCCTGGGTGCAGCATCCCCCCCATCCCCTTGCGATGCCCATCGAGGCTCCCGCCTGCCATCCGGCTCCCACAGCCCCGTAAGCGCCCAGGGCATGGGCCGGGGAGGGAAAATAATGGTGCTGGGAATGAATCTGGGTGTAGTTTGCATTTTTATTGCTCTAGCCTCAGATTCCAGCCTACAGAAAGGTTTCAAAAAGGATTAGATGCCATAAAACCTTTAATAATCCTCCCACATCTTCGGTTTAATTATTGTTTTTACACATGCGGAGCCAACACGCCTGTAGCGAGCAATCGAGTCTCACATGCCACTCCTCCCGCATCGCTCCTCTCCTGGGTGGCTCCGGCGGGATGGAGCCAGCACCCAGGTTTCCACGGCTCGTCCCAGCGATGACGGGGAGCTCTCCTCCTCCCCCAGCCCACTCCTCCCCCAAAATACAGCCCTATATAAGCACATCCCGGCTGCAGTCAGGGCGCGTGTGACATCCCGGGGGGGCAGCCACTGCAGGATGGGGACAAGGATGCCACCACGGTGGGAGCCGGGATGGGTGCTGGATGGATGCCCGGCCCCTGTTGGGCTCCGGTGTGGGGTGGGGGGAGGGAAACACACTCACCGTCCCCATCAGAGCCGCTGAAATCACACTTGGCTGGGAATTAAAAACAATCCTCGTCTCCAATTATAAACTGCCTGTTTGGAAGGAACATTTTGTCGCCAATTTGGTGCCATCAAAATTGTTGCTGTTTCTTTGGGGGAAAAAAGAAAAATCAGACCTTTTAATAATTTTTTTTTTTCACCTCAATAGCTTTTCCAAAAGCCGAACAGCCGTGGAAGTTTCCTCTGTGAAAAGTAAAACCCATCCTGATCAGCTTTTTGGTACCATTTCAGAGGCTTCGTTATAATAAACGATTTAAAAACACCCTTGGAGCACCCACCACCCTACCCAGAGTGGGCAGCGACTGCGGGGATGGGACCGGTGCCTGAGCCACGGGGATGTGACAATGGCATGAGTGGGAACACGTGGGGAAATGTTCCTGCGTGGCCCCAGCACTGCACCAGGGACCAGGCACGGGGACTGTGGCATCAGATGAGGATAAATAACCCGTCACTGCAGACTCTGCTCCATTAGGCTCCCAGTGAACTGGTTGATTATTATCATTATTAATAGTAACTATTAATTATTATTATTATTGTTGTTATTGTTATCGTAGGTGCTGCTTCCCCCACTGCCTGCAGCATGGCTCACTGGGGCAACGTCTTTCTCCCAGTTATTTCTGAGCTGGGAGAACTGGTTCAGACCTGAGCAGCTCTTTTCCTCCTGTGCCGCTGCTCCCCTGGGATAGGTCTTGTTTTTCCACCACGACCCTGTTTCTTTAGGGATTTTCCCCATGTTGACCCTGGCCCAGTGGTGAACTGGGACACCCCCGGTGTGGGCTCCCCCCATCCCCTCCCAGGGCTGGGAGGATGCTCAGGGGCTGGTACCCAAAAGCATCTGGGCGGGCGCTGCAATCCCCTCTGCACCCGCGTCGTTTGCGGCAGGGCATCAGCTGGTGGGTGATCTGAGCGGGGATGGGGGATGCAGGCAGAGCTCTGTGTGAGCTGCTCTGACCCCCTTACCCTCCGAAACATCAAAAGTTTCAATTATTCTGCCTGTGACTCATTTCTGATGAAGACTTTTTCTCAGCAGAAAACCAGCGGGAGGGACAGGCAGCACCCAGAGCTGCTGCTGCTGCATCTCCGGACGAAGCCGCAGAACCCCAGAGCCGTCTCCTGGGAGGTGGCCATGGTCCCACTCGGGATGAAGGATGTTTTGACACCGTCGACGCCACTGGCACAAGGAATTAAGGGCTGGTACCCGGAGGAAGCCCCCCTGGCTGGGGAAGGACAGACAGAACAATCAGCCCTTTATTCTGGCCCCATTAAAACATCACCCTTCAAGTTGTGCGCACATGGCAAAAACCCTAGCGCAGAGCGACGGGCCAGACAAAGGCAGCCTGTGCTCCTGGGATGTTTTATTCATGCACAGCCTGGAAGCACAAACAAGCCTGGCTATTCTGCCGGCTTTGTGCTCCATGGCCGCTGCGATGGGAATTGATTATTGGAGCCGCCGTCCCCTGTCCCCTGCGCCGTGTGGGACTTGTTGCTCCCTCTCCCCAGGCTTGCTCAGAGCAGGCTGGTTCAGCACCAAAAATTGTGCTTGCTTTTCCAATTTCTCCAGTTTATTGCATTCGCTCGCCTGGTTGCTTTGCCAGTCGCGGGCTCCGCTCAGGACCAGTGCTTGGTCCCTCCATTGTCACAGGCAAGGACACGGGGACAGTCCCCTGCTCCCAACCCGGCTGCCAGGGGCAAGAGAAAGCCACTTGCCAACACAGCAATAATAGAGGAGTCAGCCTGAGTCCCACCCTGATCATTTCTAATTGAATATTAATACCACCCTGATCTTCCTTAATGCTCCGTTTAATTTGAATGTTTGCCTTATTTTCATCCCGGGCGGAGGATTAGTCATCCTGGGCACACGTGGTGCTGGGCCCCCACCAGCAGAGCTGCAGAGCCATTGCCACACGCAGATAATTGCAAATTCAGCTCTCGGGATGGTTGGAAATGAAGTGAACACCCAGGGACCAGGGACTCAGGGTGCTGTGGGCAGGAGGGGGCTGTGCTTGTCTGCCTGGTGCTGGGGGGGCATCGCCCCGGTCCTGCTCAGTGGATGGGGGTGGTACTGGGTGCGATCACACTTTCCACGCACGCTGGTGGTCCGGGTGGGCTGTCGAAACTGGGGATATCCCAATCTACATCCAAACTCTGCCCAAGGGTGATGGGGCAGCAGGGATGGAGATGGGGGAGATGGGGGGTGGGTTCCCCTCCAAGAGGCAGGGCAGGCAGGAGATGCCCCAAACCTCCATCCCCATCTCCCCCCCGTCAGCCACGGCAAAGCCGGGTCAGACGCAGCACCCAAGGGCTGGTGGTGACCCGTGCCCCTGTCCACGCGTGACTTCATTTTCCTGCCTGAGCCCTCGTTGTCCAGAATTCACAGCACAGCTTGGGGCACGGGGCAAACAGGCACTGGAGAAAAATAATAGGGTGAAAAAAACCTGTTAAAAAATACCTGTGGTGCGGCTGGGTGGCAGAGCAGAGCAGGGAGCAGGGAGCAGCCCCCCTGTGTCCCACGCAGTGTGACCCTCCCAGCCCGGTCCCAGTCCCCCAGCCTGTGCCATCCTGCCCAGCATCTCCAGAAACACTCACGGCTCCACAGCCATGGAGGGAGATTTGGCAACACATGAGTAATGGGCCGGTTTAATCCCTTCCACAATCGCGATAACCCCGAAGGATGTACCCGTCGAGGAAGACGTTAGCACGGGAGGCGTGCAGCAAGCTGCCAGAAATTCCAGAGGAGTTAGCAAACTGGGCTGCAGCTCTCAAGTGAAACCATTTACTGAGGATGGACTGTTCCTTCTTGTAATCCTCTGTCATCAGCACTTGCTGCAAAAATTCAACTGTGTCAGACGAAGGCGGAGGGCTGAGCCCCGGGGCTGGTTCTGTGGGTAGCCAGACTCATTGGTTGCCCAACGCTATTTGCAAGTCAAGTGCGTCTCTTTCTCCCTGGTGCAACTGCTGAGGGCTGGGAACGGCTCACTAAGCACCGGCCGGCTGGTGATCCCATCCTGGGGGATGGAGCGAGATGTGCCGGGGCTGCGGCAGGGCTCCTGCAGGCTTTGGGGGATGCGCCTTTCCCCGTGTTACCGTGACGGTGGCAGCCACGGGGACCTGCTCCATCCCCACCGTGCCAGTGGCCCGGGGAGTGCCGTGGCCCCTGTGTCACGCAGGGGGGACAGACCCCATGTGTGCCTGGCGGTTCTCAGGTTGGGCTGCTGAAAGTCTCCTGTAACCTGCTGTCGTTTTAGTGTCATTAAGGCTCGGAGGACAGAAAGCTCGAGCAGGTCTGCTGCCAGCCCCCGCTGCAAAGAGCCTGGCAGGAACAGCCTGGCCGAGGAGAGCCGGCACAGGGACCTTGAACACCTCTGATATTTCTTTGAGGGACATTAACACAGGCAATGCTTCGGGTGTATAAAGCACCGGGTGACTCAGAAAGCAGAGAAATTCCGACTGGTCTTTCTGATGCACTGCAAAGGTAACAGGAAAAAATGACAAAGCAGCTGCCCCCGAGAGCTCCCTGTTAGTTCCCGGGAGAAAAAAAAGAGCTGGTGAAGAAGGAAGCTTAGAAAGGAGATGGAGCAATCCCAGGCGAGGGAAGCTGTGGCCTCCGAAGCCAGGAGCACGAGGAGTTCACCTGGAGTTGTGTCAGCCCCGGTGACACACAAAGCTCTCCCCTCCAGCGCCCCAGCCTGCGTGCCAGCCCGCTGCTTTGGCCGCCGAGCCCTGTCGCACCCCAGCCTCCTCTGCAGGGTATCGCGCGTCTCTTCCCCCGACCGGCTCTTTGGAAACGAGTCGCCCTTCTCCTGGGGCTTTTGATGTTCCCCAGGCGGAGGGCGCAGGGCGAGCGTTGCTCCACCGCTGTTTGTGCAACCTCGCTGCACATCCCTTATTATTCGCGATGGTATCTCGCCACTTGATATGCATAATAGCTCAAAGGTACCGTTGACTACATTTTTCCAGCCCTTTGATGTGCCAGCGATAACTTGTTTCTGTTTCGCAGCCATTAAGCTCGGTGGAAATCATTACGTCGCGTTAAACGTGGGGTTTGTTCTTTAATCAGGGTTGTTCTGGTTCCAGGCTTGGTGTTGCAATCTGTCAGCCGTGGAAAATATCCTCTTAACCCAGGTTAACAACTCTGGAGGAAGTGAGCAAGGCTTCATTGAGTTTCTCCAAGGTCAGAGACGGAGCCCCCACGTCCTCCAGCATCGTGGGTGACGGCAGCACCTCGTGCCTGTGCCGCCAGCCGTGGGCATCGCAGAACCCCCCGCAGCACCGACCGACCTCCCTGCACGCAGAGACGCGGGGATACGCTAAGGCCACCCGGAGCAGACCTTGCGNCAGGAGGAGGAGTGGGAGGGCATACCCTGCACCCGTCTGCAGAGCTGGAGGTGCCAGAGCTGGCCTCGAGCAGGCTCTGAGCCCGAGCACAAGGATCCTCTGCAACGTGCTGTCCCCAAACGGGGACATCTGCGTCACAGGCTTGCAGCTGGCAGAGGTGAAGGATGCACCCAGAGAAGGAGGAGCGGCTGTGGCACGCTGCCCTGCACGGTGTGGGGCAGGGACGGAGCTTCTGGGTGCAGGGACATAGCAAAGTGGTCCCACACGAGCCAGGGGTGCATGAGAGGAGGGGACATGGAGTGTGGGAGAAGGTCCCCAAAAAGGAGAAACCCAGCAGCTGGCAAGCACCGGGCTGTGCTCCGCGCTGAGCCCCTCGAAAGTCGGTGTGGTTTGTAAATGACGGCTGGATTTGTTTTGCAAAACCTCAAACCATCCCTCCTGAGAGCGTAGGACAGACACCAGTGAAAATGGGAAAATCTTCCTCAGTTAACCCCTTTGTGCCAGGGGATGGGATGGGAGCAGGCTGCCCAGAGGACGGGGCCAGCAGCGCCTGGCTCGGCCGCCCACACCGAGACCGCCAGCAGCGGCTGCACCGCACGCGTTCGCCTTTCACGCCCGTTCGAGGGCTTTGGCAAGCGCCGATTCGGTTTCGTTTCCTGCTGTCTTGCAGCCTCAGCATGTTTAGCTTGGCCTCCTGTGCTTTGCGACACGAAAGCCTGGGCTATAAATACATCACCCCGCGTCTCCCAGGGCTTTGAGGCGTTTTCCTGCCTGTGCTCTGCATCCCTTGGGGAAGGAGGGGAGCTGGGAGCAGCGTGCGGGGCTGGCTGCGGGGATGCTGGCGGAGCAGCTCCTGCCCGGGACAGCCCTCGACACACACAATTCACATCCCTGGGCCACCAGCCCCTCCAGAGCCTTGCTCAACTCCCCAATGTCCATCACAGCTCATAAGCCTGTGCTGGCTCTTGGCACAAGAGGAATGGGAGGTTTCTGCCCTCATCACCGGGGAGCAGCGCTCAGGGTCCCGGTGGTGCTGGACCCCTGGGTGAGCCCGCAGCGGTGCTGCACCCCAAAGGCTTTGTCGTGGCTCATTCCTGAACATCCCAAATCCTGCCAGGAGCTGCTGGCTGCAGCCAAGGTCCTTCCAGGGCTGGTGTGCCCGGATGGTCCCGCTGATGCTCCCGCGCCAGCCCAGCTGCATGCCGTGGAGCGCCCACGCCGGGCAAGCCGTGCGGAGGGTGAACGTGGACACGGTACAGCCCGATAATTAGGGCCCTAATTCAGCAAAGCATCACCGCTTATAAGGCACCTAAGCAGGTGCTTAAGGTTAATTACACACTTAAAGATCTTTCTGGAATAAGCAGGGATTTAAGGCTGTGTTGGGTATCTCCTGCACTTGGCTGTGATTCAGCCAAACCCCAGCCCTGCCTCTGTGTTGCTGACAACCCCGAGCCATCGCGGAGGGATTTCAGAGCTCAGCTCCAGCGCTGGAAGCCAAACATCCCTGCGCTTCTCTCCGCAGCCTTGCTTTGCAGATAGGAAAATAAATCTCCTTTTGATTCTGTAGCTTTGTTTCCCTGATAGCGCTTCCCTCCTGCAAGCCAGCGACTTCCAGGCTGATTAGGAGCTGGCTCTGCACAGACCTCGTGAAATGGCTCCTCTGACAGAATCTGATACTTGGGGGAGGAAAAAGAGAAAAAAGAAAACGCCTCGCTAGAAACTGCCCTGCTGCAAGCCGGCAGAGCTGAACCGGCCCCGTTGCACGCACTCAGTTTTTCCACCACATTTGCATATCTGGGCTGTTTGCTCGCAGCCTGTGCCCGGCCGCCTTTCCCTCCACGCGATTTCTGCTCAAGGCTGGCGTGGGAACCCCAGCCACGGCTGCCTGCGGTTTGCTCCCCGCCGGAGGTGCCCCGCTGCGGCCGGGGGCTGGTGGCTGCAGGATCTCCTCCTGCGCCCCCCCATCGGTGCCAGGGCCAGACCCCCCCGGCGGGACCCTGCAACCGCGGACGGAGGGAGGTCGAACGCAGGCAGCAGCAAAAACAACAGTGGGTGCAGCTGGGAAATGGGGCTGGTTGGAACAAGCCGCCTCCGGGGTGGCTTCTGATTTTAGCATCATTTCTTTAACAAATCAGAGCAAGTTTTTGTTTTTTCAAGAGAAAGGGATTTCGAAGCAAGCAGGTTGGGGTTTTTGCTGCTGAAACTCCCCAGGGAAGCGTTCCTGAGCCCAGAAAACCCAGCAGAGCCACCCAGTCCCTTGGTAATCCAGGCAGGCAGAGCCCTCACCAAAGGGAGCCCAGAGACCTGCGTATCATCTCGTCATTTTATTCAGCATTTGAAAGGCTTTGAGGGTTTTTTCAGTCAAATTTCTGGCACAAATTACACGCTGTGGTGTGTGTGGCTCTAAAACATGGCTTCAAAAAGGGAGGTACCTCACCAGAGGGGCTGGGTCCCCGTCAGAGGCTCCTGCACAGCCCCAGCAGAAGGATGGATGCTTGATGCTGGATGCCAGGTCCCTCCCTGAGCAGCTCCATCCATCCCTCCATCCATCCATCCATCCCTCCATCCCTCCATCCATCCATCCATCCCTGCATCCATCCATCCTTCCATCCATCCATCCATCCCTCCATCCATCCATCCCTCCCTCCATCCACCCACCCATCCATCCGTCCATCCCTCCATCCATCCATCCATCCATCTGCCGCCCCATCACTTTGCTTGCCGTGCCCATCCTCTGCTCCGGCTCTTCTCTGCACCACGGAGACAGCACCCAGCTACTCCAGCCTTGGCTTTAGAGTTAAAATTAATAAAATCTCCGCAGGCCTGATGCAGGAGTCGGACACCAGCATCACCAGGGCTGGTGCAGCTCTGCTGTTTTGCTGCAAGAACACGAAACTCTTTAACACAACGAGGCCGTTAAACAAACCCCCCTGAGGCCAGCGAGCTCGCCGCTGCTTAGCCTTCCAGTTGAGCGGCAATCGCCATCGATCCTGCTGGGAGGTTAAAAAATGAAATAAAATCATCATTCTGGAACAACGTGCTTCAGCCGGAGTGTCCCCGCGCCCATTAGCAGTAATTGAGCGAGCGGGGCCGTGCCGTGGGGACGCTGATTTCCCCACGCAGCCACGGCGTGACGAGGGACGGCGTCGGCTCTGCCCACGGGGTGGAACGGCTTGGCCTCACTGGGAGAGAAATGTCAGGGTTTGGGGAGGGGAAGACTGTGCCGGCATCCCTGGTGAAGCCATGGGGGGTTGTGACAAGCAGAGATGCACGAGCACGGCTGAAACTGCGGGAATTTTTGTGGGGGGTTGGTATGGCATGGCATAGGATGGCACAGTATAAGCTGTGGCCTCCGAAGCCGACCTTGGCTTTAGAGTTAAAATTTGGCATGGCACGGCATGACACGGCATGCCATAGCATGGCATGGCACAGCATGGGATGTCACAGCATAGGATGGCACAGCATGGGATGGTATGGCATGGCACGGCATGGCATGGCATGGCACAGTATAGGACGGCACGGCATGGGATGGCATGGCACGGCACGAGACGGCATGGCATGGCATGGCACAGTATAGGACGGCACGGCATGGGATGGCATGGCACGGCACGAGACGGCATGGCATGGCATGGCACAGTGCATGCACAGAGCTCACCAGGCACGGCTTTTACACGCCATAAGAGCCTCTTGAAGCCTCATTTTGAACAGGGGGTTGCAGAGCTCTGAAGAAAGCTGAAATGAAATGTTTTCCCTCCTGCACGTGCCAGGGAAGCAGCAGTCCTGGGCTAAATGGGCCGGGCTGTGCTGGTTTGCCATATTATTTAGCTGCGGTGGAAATGAAGGATGAAGGTGATAAAGGGTTTATTTTAGCAGGCAGCAGCCACTAACCGCTCGGTAATGCACCGAGGAAGAGCTCAGCTCTGCCATCCCATTTCCCATTCCCGTCACGTGCACCCAAAATTGCAAATGGAGATTTGTTACATTTCATTTGCTCCCATCCCTGGGAAGCCATTTGCGATGAGTTCACGTCTCCCAGGAGGCTCCATTCCAATCAAAGTGAAAAGAGAGGAGAAAAAAAAAAAAAAAACAGTCACGCTATGCTGGATGACAATGATATCTCAGTGCCGATCGCTGGGTGCTGACTGGCGCTACACGTTTTAATAACAGCCAGCCCATGTGCAGCCGCAGGGCTGAGGCATTGCTCCCAGCCTGAGGGGTGCTGAGGTACTGCTCCCAGGCTGAGGGATGCTGAGGTACCGCTCCCAGGCTGAGGGATGCTGAGGTGCCACTGCCAGCCCGAGGGATGCTGAGGTACCGCTGCCAGCCCGAGGGATGCTGAGGTACCGCTGCCAGCCCGAGGGATGCTGAGGTACCACCGCCAGGCTGAGGGATGCTGAGGTACCACTGCCAGGCTGAGGGATGCTGAGGTACCACCGCCAGGCTGAGGGATGCTGGTCAGTGCAGCTCAGCCCAGGTCTCTCCCCTGCGCTGGCTCCAGCCACTCCAGGACGGACACCCACCTCCTTGGGTTTCCAGGCTTCTTCCTTCACAAGCAGCACCTTCAGCTGGGCAGATAAAACCCGGACTTTGGTAAGCTCAGAGAGGACAGGCTGAGCAGCTGGTTCAGCACAAGCCATTTCAGTTTTATATTGGCCTGTGCTTTACAGACCCTCGGTAATCGGGTGTACGCACGCACAGAAGCCAGAAGCAGAGCTGGCTGGGGCTTGGTTGCATTTTTTTTTTTTCCCAGTTCCCCCTTTAAAAAAAAATAATCTTGTTTTCACTGCAGAGCAGTTCTGCGGGCTGTGGTCTGGTGTTATTGATCAGGGCGTGCTATTCGGGAGCAGGAAGCTGCCTGACATGCTGCCTGCCTGCTGCTAAATTGAAATCTCCTAATCTTCCCAATCCTTTTAAGCACCGGCGAATGAAAAGGCAGCACATCGTGGAAAATCTCTGCTCTAGGGGAAGCAAGGCAAGATCTGCCAGAGCGAGAGCACGAGCTGCCGTGGGTCGCGCGGACCCGCTGCCTGGTCTGGGGGCAGGAGAGGGGTTTGCTCCTCCCGGGATGCCCTCGCATGGTGCAGGGACCCCCCCCTGGCATGTCGGCTGAAGGATTCAAATGAGGGGCATCCAGTTAGCACAGCCTCGCTTCTCCTTGGCTTCTCCTCCCTGTCCCCAGGTCCTACCTTGTGCCCCCAGCCCCAGGTGTGTGTCCCCTCTGAGGGGTCCATGTCCTGGGGCCACCATGGGGACACTGGGCTTGGGGGGACAGGAGCCTTTGGGCATGACTTGGCCCTCTTGTGTTCTTAGCTTGTGATGCTGGGAAAAGGAGAGAGCGTTCGTTAACCTGCACAGCCAGGAATAACCATCGCCTCCCATCAGGACCTCATGAATAAGTCGCACCATCTGATTCAGTTATTTATATCCTTCCTGCTGGTAAATTAATTAATGTTTCCTTTGCAGCACAGGCAGCCCAAAAGACTGCCTCTCCCTGCTTTCAAAGTGGGCACATTACAATGTCATCGGCTCTCAAAGGCATTTTTCCTGGGACGGTAAATCCGGACCGCTCTCCCGCCGGTGGTGCTGGGTCACCTCTCGCCGTGCCCTGCACCGTACCGGAGCAGCGTGCCACAGAGAGCCAGGCTCTGCGGGGTGTTCGTACAGTGCAGAGGGTCAATTTTATTCTTTCTGTTGGTTCTTAAGCAAAAAAAAATGTGATTTTGTTGCTAGGGTGGGTTTCTGAGGGAGGATGGGGTGCAGCCAGGGGCCAGGAGTGTCCAGGGGCCACAGGAGCTCGAGGTGCAGAAGATGTCTGAAGGAGAAAGAAATTTTTCTATAAAAACCTTCAAGGAAAGGGACCGAAGGGAAGGGGAATTATTGTCTTCTGATGGGGTGTCACACGCCTGCTCTTGGGAAACGCTGACGGCGGCACAGGCTCCTGTGGGAGGGAAATAAAGAAGCTGGAAAAATAAACGGTGCTGGCAGGGTGGCAGAGGCGCTGGGGCTCTCCCCGCACGCGGGCTGCTTCCCTTCCTCTCTCAGAGCAATCGCCCGGGAGGTTTCTGGTGGTTTAAGGCAAAACATTTTTGCAGGGGGAGAGCTGCCAGGCTGGGAGGGTGAGCACCAGCATCCCCCCTGGTTGCTCCAAAGCACCGTGGTGATGCCCCATCGCCCCACTCTGCTGGATCCCTTCGAGGTGCTGGGTGTGCGTCCCATGCCCACGGGCAGCGGGGGAGCAGGCAGGGCTGCCTCTGGTTTGATTATTTGCTTGTGGCATCCTAATACCCCCAACTATTTCCAACCCAGACAGTTGCGCTTCATTTCCTTCCCCATCAGGCGGGGGCTTGCAGGAGGTGTCCTAATGCCACCGTGCTCTCATGTCCTCCAGCAGCACGTTCTGCGTGTGCTAAGGACCGACGAGCTCGGACCCAGCTGCGGGGTCCCGGGAAATCCCTATCCTTCCGTGAGACAAGCTGCCCCAAGGCAGGGCCAGAGGCTCTCCACCTCAGCACTGTCACCCCGGGGTGGCTTTTCCTTTGCCCCCCCATTTTTTGGCTGCTTTAAAGATGATCGGTGACATTTTTATCTTTGATCTTATTTTTATTTTCCTCTCTAGGCCCCCTTTCCCATCCCAAACCTCTAAACCAGAAGGACGGTCCCAGCCCTTCTCCTGCCGAACCTGGGAATGGCCAATTTCAAGCCCTGTTTGAATGTATTTTTTTTTTCGGATGATATTGTCCGTGGGTCTGTCCGTGCAGGAGTGAGGATGCCACAGCTAGCTGGAGAGACGTCAGCGGCAGGGCTGTTAATGCAGCAGCCTAATGAATATGAATGGTCTCTTCATAAATGTAGCTTTGTGTCATTAAATTCCTTCACACCTCGCTGATCGTGGAAAGGTTACTCAGAATTAAATGTAAATCACATATTTACTGGTACGAAACAGATCAGCGTGTCATTTTTATTTATTTTTTTTTAAAAACATATAATTTAATAATGGCGCAACCTCTCCCCCGGCACGGCTGGGGTGATGGATTCGTGGCGGTCGCCTGCTCGGGGTGTCGGTGGAAGGTGGAACAGATCTCACGCGATGGGCAATTTACACCGTTTGCTTTCCAAAACGGGAGACTTCAGACCTTCATCATGTCAGTGGCCCAGAAATGAAAGGAATTATTTCACCCGTGTCACTCTGTATAATTAAAAGATTAAGGAACGGCTTCTGATGGGGTATAAAGTGAGGGGCTGGGGCTGGGAGCACTGGGATTGGAAGCACTGGGACTGGGAGCACGAGTCCCAGCAGCTGCTGGAGGGACAAACAACCCCCACCACCTCAAATTAGACCCCTCAGCATCCCCAGACACTGCTCAGGACATTCCCCAAAGACTGTTGCGCACAGTTGCACCCAGTACTGCAGAAACAAGGCGTACCTCTTGGGGTTTTTTAATTTTTTACTTTAAAAGCACAGGATTGTGCCAATTTTCNCTGCACCCCTGCCCCCCAGTCCCTGCCTGCACCTCTCCCCCCCAGCCCCTGCCTGTACCTCTGACCCCCCAGCCCCTGCCTGCACAGCGATGCTGGGCAGCGCGGACGGCTCGGCGCAGGGCTGGGAAGAGCGGGATGAGCGGGATATTTCTAAGAAGCTCTGAAGATCCNCCCTGCCTGTCCACCAGCCCCTGCCTGCACCCCTGCCCCCCCAGCCCCTGCCTGCGCAGCGATGCTGGGCAGCACGGATGGCTCGGAGCAGGGCTGGGAAGAGCGGGATGAGCGGGATATTTCTAAGAAGCTCTGAAGATCCGTCCCAGCTGCCCGCCGGTAAAGCCCCCGACCAGACTGCTTTAAACAGCACCAGCCCGTATTAGCTTGCAAGGGAGAGCTGATTAGTAATTAAGTGGCTTTTAAAAATAAAACCATTAAGACTAATCCCATCAAAATTGGAGCTTCATCCAGGTGACTCTCATTAATTATCGTCCCACCTTGCAGTGTCCGAAGGCTGGGCTGTCAGCGGCTCTGTAAGGAAATGCAAATATTTTGGGACAATCTCTCTGGTAGGGGTGTGCTCCCTGCCCTGCCCCTCGCTCGAAGGTGGGGACATCCCTGCCACTGTGCGAGGTCCCTGTCCCCTCCCGGCACAGCATCCCTGCAGCTGTGTCCCACCAGCCGGGGATGCAGTGGTGCCGGGGGCTTCGGTGGGAGCCCGGAGCAGCTTTCACGAGCCCATGGACCAAGGCTGAGCCCTGGCTAATCCCACCCAGGCGGCCGGCCACGCTCTGTGGTGAAGGGAGCCACGGGTTTCAGCCGCAGCGCCTCCGTATTTCCCTCAAAGTATCAATAATTCCAGGGTTAAAGAAACAAAAGCTTTTTTTCGCTTGTTTGTGTTTTTCCCCTCATCAATACCGGGGCCAGGCAGGCCACTTCCCGCCAGTCCCCGGGGCCCACTCAGCTATTAAAGATAGAAATTATATCTTCATAACCCAGGATATTGCTGCTCGCTTATTTATGACTTGCTCCATTTCAAGAATATTTATTCTAGACAGGGAGCCTGATAATTTTCATCCAATCTACTTCTCATAGCTCAGGGCAAAAGAATGGAACAGCTCAATTGAAAGAGCACTTTCCCATTATTGCCAGGTAAGGGCAGAGCGAGCTGATCTCATTTCTGCCCTTGACTCACCACCACCACTGGATTCTGCTCCTTTTTTTTTTTTTTTTCCCCTTTTCTTTTTATTTTCTTTTTTTTTTTTTCTTTTCTAATTCATCGAGGAATGGCAGCCCACACAACCACTTAAAGGAAGTACTGCATAAATCCCAGTGCAGTAATTACCCATTTGGAAACATGACGCTTTATAGGAGAAAAGGCATCGTGCCAGGATGCTCAGCACGCTACTCCTACTCCAGCTGAAATCCTCCCAGGGCTTGTAGGCAACGGTTAGCGTCTGCAATCACAGGCTAATAAAACTAAGCCTTTACAGCTGGGGCAGGAGAGCTGCAGCCCACAGAGCAGCCAGCTCCCGAGGTGGGAAAAAGCTGTTCGGGGTTACGGAGCGGAGGGAGGAACCGAAGGACCTGCAGCTGCGTGGGAAACACGTGGGCACTGCCCATCCCTGCTGGGGTTGCATCCAGACTGGTGTGGGCTGGGGCTGCATGGGGTCCCAGCATGCTGCAGGAGATGCCCATGGCCATCCCTGTTTGGTGCCCCATAGGACGGAAAGATGCCCCATAAGATGAAGTGATGTCCCATAAGAGAAAATGATGCCCCAAAAATGATGTGGTGTCCCATAAGACTGAGCAATGCCCCATAAGACAAAGTGATGCCCCATACGACAGAGCAATGCCCCATAAGTTGAAACGATGCCCCATAAGAAAAATTATGCCCCATAAGATGAAGTAATGCCCCACAAGACAAAATGATGCCCCATAGGACAGGGTGATGCCCCATGAGACGGTGAGATGCCCCATAAGATGAAATGATGCCCCATAAAATGGAGCGATGCCCCATAAAATGAGGTAGTGCCCCATAAGATGAAGCGATGCCCCATAAGATGAAGCGATGCCCCACAAGATGAAATGATGCCCCATAAGACTGGGGTGATGCCCCACGGGATGGAGAGATGCCCCGTAAGGTGAAATGATGCCCCATAAGACAGGGGTGATGCCCCATGGGATGGAGAGATGCCCCATAAGATGAAATGATGCCCCCATGTCTGAGGTGGTGCCCCATCAGACGGAACGATGCCCCATAAGAGGGTGGCACCCACTCCCCTCCACCCAGCTCTGGCTGGGGAGCACCTCCCTGCACCTGCGCTCCCGCCCGCTGCGTGCCTTAAATGTCAAAGCCAATGAAGTGTTGCAAAGGCTTTATTGCTTTTTGTGGAGCCGATTAGGGATATCTTCTGCTGGGTAAAGAGTAATATTGCAATATGAAGGATGGGGGAAGCTGAAGGCAGCCCTGTGTGAATTCCCACCAGGAACCTCTGTTCTCGCAGCCAGAACAGTTATCAAAAAGACAATTTAAGCAGGATTGTGCTCTAACTAGCTGGAGGACAGGGGAGCTGGCCCTGTACAGTAATCTTTCAGCCTGTAGTAAATGAAATTGCAGAAAAAAAAAAAAAATCAGCTTTCCTTCCTGATCTGCAGGGGGTGAAGATGCCAGAAGGAACGGGGGGTTTTTTATAACCATTAGCTCAGCCCAGCATCCCTGCCAACGGCGGGAGCTGCCACGGCTGGCACGGGGCTGGGCGGCCGCACACGCGGATGAAGGCGGCTCAGCATCCTCGCTGCCCATCGGCTGCAGAGCTACCAAGCACTGAAGCACCCCAGGAGATGAGAGGATAAGCCCACAGCCCCCCCTCTTTCCTCTCTCCTGTCCCACAAAGCCAAGTGGGTGAGCGATGGAGGCTTGTCCCCCTTAGAGAGAAGGTTTATGCGACCGCCAGAGCCCAGGTTCGGTGGCCGAAGGGTTTCTCACATGATGCCAGGTTGTTAGGGATGGGGGTGCTTCTGGGAACAGCAATTTGGGGAAAGGCACCAGGGGCTGAGCGTCACCTTTGAAACTCTCCATTCTGGTGGGGAGGGAAGTTTCTGCTCCTGTGGGGCCGTCCCTGCCTTGCCGGCACTGCAGGACCTGTGACCACCTCTTGGATGCCTCTCCCAGTCCCCTCGGATGCCATCCTGTCTGCAGAGCAATGCTGGAGAACCAGGCAGGTTAATGACTCTGGCAGCCGGGGAGGGCTCGGAGCACGTGCCAGTCCTCGCTGCTCATGATGATTATTTACGGAGCACCCTGAGTTCACCCCGTGCTTTGGAACAGTGGCGTGATGGCCAGATCCAGCCCCCGGCGAGGGCTGCGGGAAGCAGAAAGCCATTTCCACTGGCTTTGATGGGAGCTGGACCGAGTCCCGCGGCTCTGATGACATCCCCATGAATTTACAGCAAACGTTGCCGTTAGAAAAATGATAGCTTCCCAACTCGAAATTACTTACAGACGCACGGCGAGGGGGGGAAATTCCCTCTATTTATTCCTCGCTCAGGCAAAACTGAAGAAAACCTGCTCCAGCTGCAATCCGCAGCCCGCCGGGGGGACCTGCCGCCCCCCACCTGCGGCACAGCAGCCGCCTCGGGGCTCTGTTATTTCCCACCGAGGAAAATATCCGGGCTCGGCTCAGGAAACACTGTCTGCGGGGCTGGAGGTCTTGCAGGTCAGATGGAAACCTGGGGACATGTGCCGCATCGCCAGCCGGCAGCCCCGCATCCGTCCTGGCAACCTCCGAAGCATCAGGGCTGGGTGTGGGGGTCAATGGGGTGGTGTGGGTGCTGGCTGTCCATCTGTCTGTCCCAGCACTGCAACCAGACCAGTTGTACAACCTGGAGAAGACTTTTAATGGTAATTATTCCATCAGAGCAATGAATTAGGGTCAGCCGGAGCAAGGTGCCTGACTCCCAGTGCCTCTCAATCTCCTGGCTGTGGGAGGTGGGCATCCCCCTGAGCATCCCCCCAAGCATCCCCCCGAGCTTCCCCCCGTTCTGCAGGCAGAAGCCCCAGGGAATCACAGACTGCGGGGTGAGCAGCTGGGGGCTTCTTGGATCCTGCAGACCCCTGGCAGGCAAATGACCATTGCTGCCAGTGAAGGCAAGGGACATAGTTTGCAGGTTTTGCTTGAATTTGCAGGCTTTTCTTGATTTTGGATGTGCTGCCTGAATTTGCAGTTTTTTTCTGGATTTGCAGGATTTTCCTGAGTTTGCAGGTCTGCTGCCTCCTTGGGCCCAGCTGCATCATCCCCACTGCATCCTTTAAAAAGAAGAGTTTGGCTCCAGAGAGCAATTCCTCTGGACCTGCTGCAAGGTAATTCCCTCAGTCAGAGGCAGCTCTGTGATTTGGGGAACAACCTGCTCCCAGACCGCTGTGCTCTGGATCGATGGATGGCTCCTGCCTCGTTTCCTGCCCATTTGAGCAGAGTGGGGACCCAGAGCCATCAATTCCTCTCCCGGCAGCCCAGGGTAAGGCTTTGCCGCCCCGCGATGAGGCTGTGCCGATCCTCCCTGCCCGCCCCGCCGCCGCCTGCGCTGTGATTTATTGGCGAGGATGGTGGTTGCGGGCAGGCACGGACGAGCCGTCCATCCTCAGTGTGCTGCTGGGGATGTGCAGAGCCGCCGCTCAGCTTCTCTCCCTGGCTCAGCCCCTTCCAGGTGCGATGGAGATCCCCCAGCCCAGCTAACGCTTGGTCAGAAATCCTCCTGCATCCCCAGAGATGCCCCCAAGCATGGTCCCCCCCTGCTCCCACTCCCAGCAAAGCCCCAGGCTCCATCCGCGGGCAGTGGACCCCCCTCTCCCCTCTGACCTCCCCTTGCTGGGAAAAATAACATCCATTCTTCAGGGAGAGGAAGGGGAATAAGCGTTCAACCCCCCTTGTGCTGCACGCACAGTGCCTTGGACCCTCTGCACCCTGGAAAGGGCTGTTTGGGTTTCCCCGGAGGTTTCCTCCAGACGGTGGAAGCTGGGAGAAATCAGGTTGGGAGCATCTCCTGAAAGCGATGGAGACTGAATAGGTTTGTACTTCTTTAGGCAAAGCTGGAAAAGGGATTTGTTTTCCCATCAGCGAGCAGAAACCCTTGTCTCCACTTGCTCTCTGCTCCCAGAGCTTTCCCAGGTTCCCAGGCCAGCCAAGCCTGCACCAACGCTGCCGGGGAGTTTCCGCACCCACCAGCAGCCTGGCGCTCGCCTCCTCTGAAGGGAAAGCTCATTAAAGCCTCGGTGCAGGTATCCTTTATCCAGAACCTCACACTCTTAGGAGAGGCGTTAATGAAAACAACAGCAGATCAAAGCGCTCCGGAGCATCCCATTTGGGACGGTGCCTCCTCTGCACATCCTAGCTTCTCTTTGTCCCTTTGAGCTCGCCAGCACCATCAGTGCGCCGGCACCGTCCCGGGGAAGGACGGGCACAAGGAGCATCCGAGCATCTTCCTCCAGCAAAGCTCCTCGTCCTGCACGGCCGGTTTACCAGCCTCCCCGACAGCCTCTCCGTTTGTCCTTGACCAGTAATTAGCAAGTGCTCGGAGTGATGGGCATCTCCTCTGAACTCCTCTCCAGGCTCTTCCCGCTGCTGCTTATTAACGTTTGTGAGTGCAGCGAAAGCAGAGGGCAGCCTGACCCGGGGAGACGGGCGAGCTTTTATTAGTGCTGCAGATAATTACATTTAATAAGGACACTCGCTTTTCCCACACCAGATAGCTGAACCATCAATCTTCCCTTTAATAATAAAACCCTCTCCAGCTCAGTTCCACTCATCGTTCCTTTTGCAACACAACACCACACGCGTTTCAGCACCCCGGGCTCCGGCGCAGCCGTCTCTCACGGCACCTTGCAGCACGGCCACGGTCCTCGTGCCACAGGTGTCCCCAGCCATGTCCCTGTCCCCGAGGGACTGGCAGCCGTTTACCCAGGGACCCACAACCACCTGAACATNCTATAATTGGGTGGGGGCAGGGACTGTGTGAGCGGGTGTGTGTGGTTTGGCCCCCAGCCAAGGGCCAACCCTCCACACCTCCCCAGTAACTCTGTGGGTTCGTGGACTCCTGGCCTAGAGCTGCACCATGAGGGTTGAGCCCCCACAGACGGGTCTTTGCATGAGGGTGCAGAGGAATGCTCGTGAACACGGACTTTCAAGGCAGAACCGAAGGGATTTTTAGCAATAGACGTAAATGCATTTTGTGTGCGTGTGTTGGGAAGCACAGTGTCTCTCAGGAGATAGGGAAAGTGATGTCTAAATGAATAACAGTGCAGCAAACATTCATCTTCAAAGCTGAAATTGGAAAGCAAAGCTGAGGGCATTATAAATCCTATTTTGCTGCTGCTTTGCCGTTATTTGGTTTCAGCAGCTCACACCAGCACAGACCTTTCCGTGCTGTTTGCCCCCCTCCCAGCATCCCCGCAGCCCCGGTGCTCCCCGCGCCCACCACCGAGGGTGGGTATCAGCCCTGGACAGGGGACACAGCGGTAGAGGGGGGCACTGCTCTTCCTGGCATTGAGATGTCTTTTGCTGGCCTGGAGCACCAGAAAACACCCGCTGACGTGCCGTGGGAGCAGGGCTGGGAGCTCTTCTCCTCCCGCAGCCCCCCGCCGTGTTTAGTCTGGGCTCAGGGCTGGTTATCAGCTCAGCCCCGTCCCCGGCGGCTCGGCACACCGCGCCCCACGCACCTCCTCACATCTCCCTTTCTTTGGGATGGAGCAACAGGCCACCCATCAAGGGTCGGTGTTTGGAGAGAGGGGGGGCCTGGGGGGCTCCGGTTTAATGGGGAGCCTGCAGCTGGGCTGGCCATGGGCAGCTCCTGCTCTTCGCACGCAGAGGGGAGCAGCAGCCCGGCGTTATCAGCTCCCTGCGCGTCAGCATGTGAAGAATTCCCTCTGCTGTAGGTTTATTGCCTGGCTGTGCTGAGCGCTGAGGGAGGCAGTCAAGCCCCTGTAAAACAGCTCAGCTTTGTTTTAATCCAGGACACCCAGCCCGCACACCCCCAGCCCACCCTGCACCTCCCACGGATCCCACGCCTCTCCCTGCGGGATCCGTCCTGGCTCCGGCTGCCCTGGGGAACAGGAGCAGAGCCAAGGACGGGGCTGCAGAGCTCAGCACCACATCCAAGGTGCAAAAGCTCACACCTGCCCGGGGCTTCCCCCGTGCACGTCAAAAGGTTTCCAGCCCCCCGGCCACACAGCCCTGGCCGGAGCCCCTCAGGCGCAGCAGGCGCCAAGCAAAGCCTTTAGCAGGTTGTATTTATTTTTTTTTCCAAAACACTTCTTCCCTAATTTAAACCATCATCTTTCACCTCAGAATTTTTTTTTTTGCCAGTGCCTGAATCCTGGCAGCAGGAAGGTCCCTTGATTACAAGTAATTCTTGGCACATGTGGAAAGAAAGCAGGACCCCTCCCCGTGCTGCAGCTCCTGCTCTGGCAGACAGAAAAAAAATGCCAACGCCTCTGAAACCAGCAGGACCTGCTGTCCGCCAAAAATTATAGCAAAACAGGACAACAACGCTCGTTTCCAGCCAGTGCAGGGATGGCCACAGACTGGGCAGCCCAAGGGAGAGGGTCAGAGCCGCAGCCTGGAGTCCCCCCCAGTGCCCAGCCTGGTGCTGGATCCGCATACCCCCCGGAATGGGCTGCCAGGCTCCTACACCCAACGCTTCCATTTGCAACCCACAGCCACGGATCTTTTCTGCTCTTGTAGCAGCGGGGATGCCCCTTTTCTCTGTGGGAGGATGGTGCCGCAGTTTGCTCTATTTTTTTGCCCCAAGCCCCCATCCCAGCTGCACTCCCGCAGCGAGCATCCCTCCCGAATCACTTGGCACGGCTGCTCCTGAACCGGCATCAACTTTGAACCCTGCCCGAAGCTCAGGCTGAGCTTTAGTGCGGCTCAAGCCGTGAAGATGTGGCCATGGGGGTGACCACGTCCCCTCTCGGGCTGCTCGGCGCCGTGCGGGAACAAAGTGATGAAGAGGTGGGAGACGGGCAGCTGCCCAGCCAGCGGTGTGTGCTGCGCTTGTGTAACCCTTATTGATTTCACAGGTCTGACCATCAGCCCAGAAACCCCGACGGGGGCTGTGCAGAGTGATGCTGGGATGCTCCAGCTCAGCAGTGGGGGGTAACGGGGGTCCCTGCTCTGGGTGTAGCACAGGGTGTGCATCACATGCCTGCAGGGTTTGTGCCGTGGGGAAAAGCATGGGTTTTCTGTTGGGAAGTGATTTTTCATCCTCATTAGCAAATTGAAGTATTAAAATTAATTGAAATGGAAATTATGCTGAATTGTGGAAGAAAAAAATATTTGCACTGGGTGCAAATGGGTGCAGGAGCCAAGCACTGGGTGCTGATGGGTGCAGGAGCCAAGTGTGGGTGTAAATGGGTGCAGAGGCCACATGATGAGTGCAGATGGGTGCAGGAGCCAAGTGATGGGTGCAAGAGCCAAGCACTGAGTGCAGATGTGTGCAGAAGCTGAGCACCAAGTGCTGATGGGTGCAGGAGCCAAGATGGGTGCAAGAGCCCTGTACTGGGTGCAGATGGGTGCAAGAGCCAAGATGGGTGCAGGAGCCAGGCGTGGGTGCAGAGGGGTGCCAAGCCAAGCCCTGGGTGCAAACGGGTGCACTTGTCCCCTTGCAGCCCAGCAAATGTCATCGGAGGCATAAGCGTTCCCAGGCTGGAAGCTGCAGCAGAACCCATCTTCCCCGCCTCGTGTTTGCAGTCAAGTTTTACATACGGGGAGCCACGGCTCTTTTTTTTTTTCCTTCCTCCTAAGACAAGTTCCAAAGGCAGTGATTTGCACCATGTGTTTGTAACGCTCTTATCGAATGCCGTCCTTTAATGAAAATAAGTGTAGAGGGAGAGGAGCCGTCCCCTCGCTAGCTTGCAGGATGGGAAAAGGCAGGAATCATCTTGCAGCAGTTACTTGGTGCAAACCCCACAGGAATCCGTGTGCTGGGATTTATTTATTTCTTTTTATCCGGCCTGAGAAATGATCCGATGGGACTTGGCAGGAGTCACCTCTGACTGGCGTTATCTCTATAATATCTCGATCCGATAATCCCACCTAAGCTTTGTGCCTTACACCGCCCGGGGACCGGGCTGCGGCGCGGCTCCTGGCCAGCCCGTGTCCGCCCGCGGGCTGTGGGATTGCCGCTCCGTCCCGCAGCCCTGCAGCCACCCGTTCATAAATATTTGTGCAACAGCCTCTGCCCCCGGCCCTGCTGACGTTACATTTTCTGCAGACAACCTTTTTTTTTTTTTCCCAAACTTTTTAATTCCGTTCATTAATCATTTAGAGAAATGTGCAATTACTCGAGTCCAATTACAGAAAATGTGCAACTACTTGAGTCCCATTATAAACCTCGACGAAATGCCAAGAACTTGATTAGAGCAAAACCACCGCCAGCCCCATATACTTTAAAAGAAAATATTGTGTGTTATCCTAGCGGGTGAAAAGAAATCACAATTTATTTACGCACAAATGTGTCTAACCCTCGCTGACAATCTGGGAAATCTTCCCTATCGGCCGTAACGTGATTCCAGCCTTCCCCGAAGGAAGAGATGTCTCTCCCTTAATTAAAACAATGCCTGAACTCCCTGTAACCTCCTGATTTCATAGCGGGGATCTGCTCGGATGTTTCCAGAGGGTTTATAATGACCCCACACGCTGACGCCTGGCCCGGCGCTTGTTTTCCATCGGTGCTAGTTGGAACGGCGAGCAGCGGGGAGGACCCATGCGTTCCGCTTCCCGGGCCGGGCGTTCTGCCGCAGAGATGCAACCAGGACCCAGACACACCACGCGGCTCTCCGACGGCTCCTCCGGGACCCAGCCTCTCTCATCTTTGCCACCGATTGGCTTTGTCGGGTAAGCCGTCGTCACACGAAGCGTCTCCCGTGCAGATCGCCCACGTCCCCATCCGTCAGCGGGAGCAGCCGGCGGTGGCAGGGCTGCGTGCGCAGGATTTCTGCCACATGCGGCTTCTCAGCTCCCGTTATTTAGGTCAGCATCGCCTGTGCGCTGTCTGGGGAGCGATCGGCATTACTGCTTATTAGGGATTAAGCCGAGATTTACGGGTCTTAGCGTGTGGACGCGGATGCTGGTACGAGCCCGACTACCAAAGTCGGAGATTTTCAGGGAGAATCTTGAGCTAAGGGGCTTAGGAAGGTGAATTAATTTACTGGGACTCCGAAGCTCATCCAGAATAAAAATCTCTTATAAAAGTATAATTTCCTTCTTGTTATTCCTGATCACAAAATAATAAGATTGTTTAAAAATCCAATAGAATGGATGTCAATATTGGCAGAAGAGGTAAGTGCGAGGCACGTGCCAGCCTGCCGTGGCTTTTCTTAACTTTAATTAGGATAAAATTCACTAATCGTCCAGGGTTTGCAGGAGGAGGTTTGCCAAGAGGCCATCAATCGATTTGGATGATATTGGCTTCCTCCTAAGAGCCCCTCGCTAACTGCTGTGTAAAGCCCGGGCTTTGAGCTCCCTTCTCAGATCATCTCTGCAGTTTTTTTGGCATGTCAAAAGGCCAGATGTTTTTTATTTGAGAGCAAATTGACACGTTAAATTACATTGTGCAAACAGTAAAGCCAGCCATGAGTAAACAGGCGACGAGGATCCATTGAGTTTTATGGGTCGCAATAATGTTTATGTAATTTAACAAATTTATGCTTCGTGTCTGCTTTACCGCAAGAGTTATTCATTCCAAAAGGAAAAACAGCTCGTGTTACAGCCCCCATGTTATCCTGCCTCAGAGCCAATCCCGAGCCAAACCAGCTTTAACGTGACAGTCGCACGGGGCGCGATTGTGACACGCAGCACCTACACTAAGCACAGGCTGCCAATATTGCCCCCTTTCTTTTTTTCTTTTTAAATTCTAATTTGATTGCTTTTCTATCATCCCGCCAGAATGCAAACAACGGGGGAGCCTTCTGTCGCGCCAAGTCTTGCTCCAGCGTTCGCAGAGCCGAGCCGGGCTCCGCGCGGTGCTTTCAGAAGGTCATGTTGATTTTTACCGTAATGCGTTTTCCAGCTCCCTGGGAACCTCCAGCAGATTTAGCAGGAATCCTCGATGAATCCGGCTGTCTTCACTCTACTCCGAAGTGCATACCTAGCCCAAATTTCCCTGGCAATGAAGCGTGCATTAATATCGCAAACTCTTCTGGCTATTGAAATGCAGAATCCCAGCAGAGCGCAGGGCAGGCAGGGTGGCTCTGTCCCTGGCAGGGTTTGTCACATCACTCTCCTTAATGCGCTTTAACACCTTGTGTGCCCTGGGAAACGTGGGCTGGCTCTGTGAAACATCACACCCTGGTGGCACAGCGGGCGATGCTCCCCGGGGACGGCGTGCCGTGCCAGCCCGGCGCAGGTTAACGGAGGGAAGTTCTCTTTTTTAGAGCAGTGAGGCGTGCTAAGCTAATAAGACCTTAAACTGGCATCAATAACAAACAGCTTCCCACCAACGCACAGCAATTATCGATGGCAGCCGCCGCTGGAGGGGCTGGAGCCGGCCGGGCACCCACTAGGACAGGAGAGCATGCGGCGATATTTCCAAGAGAAACCCTGGAGAGCAAAGACAAAGCATCTTCCCACACTCCGTGGGTTCACTGTGGTCTCCTGGAGCCCTCCCAGCGATGACAGCCACCAGGGATGCTCTGCAGCACCCGCCTGCCCACCCAGGGCATGGTGAGCAGGGTGGTCTGCATCCTGGGGGACTGGGAGCACTGGGGGAGCTGGGGCCAGCCAGGAGGTCCATGTCCCCAAGGCCAGTTGATGGAGGGGTCTCCGTGTCACCCTGTTTGACTTCCCGTGGCTCCGAGCAGCTGTGGGATGCTGCTGCAGAAAGATGCTGCGAGAGATGTTGGTGGGACCCCCAAGCCTGGAGTGGTCCAGGTGCCTAGTGCCCGGGCAGGGGGATGCAGCCAGTCCCCCAACCCACCACCAGGAGGAAACTGGGGTGATGCTGGATGGTCATGGCACGCTGGTCCCCCACCCCTGCCTTGCCAGACCTCACAGATCTGTCCTACCTGAGAAAAATCTGTAAGTCTGGGTGCTGCAGGGGGTTCACCCCCATGTGAAGGAGCCCGTGGAGCTCCAGCTGCTCCTGGAGCAAGGTGACGCCTGGGGACTGCCCCAACCTCCCGGGGGGGGGATGCCAGGGGAAGCTCAGATTTTGTTGGTGTAAGAGAAAGAAGCACCAGTCCTCAAATCCGTGTTGTTTGTGTTGCAAATTTCTGGTCTGTCCCCGCAGCCACCCTGTGGGATGGGTCCTGGTTGGCAGAGAACGGGGCTGCAGCTCATTTCTGTGTCTGGGGCATTTAACGCAGTCTTGAAGGAGATCTGTACACAGGACGGAGGGTTATTGCTGTCAATATAATTAATTTCAAGCTAATTTGAGCATCTGATTAAGTTTAGCATTGCCATAAAAACCAAACTGCTGTTTAAAACCAGAGAGGAGTTTATTAAACGAGTGCTGGAATGCAACAGAAAGCAAAATGAAGGTAATAAAGTCACTTAAAGTAATAAAATCAAGGGAATGGTAGAGATATCCTTTGATGGATCTTTCGTTTACCCTTCCCCAGGATGGAGAGCTTCCTTCTTCAGCTGTATTTTCTATAAACGCTTCTGAATCTCTTTCAGGTCTTTCTAAATCCTCACAGAAACAAATTACATGAGAAAAAAATGGTCAATACAATAATTTTTTCTTTGTTAAAGGAGGAGAAATGCCCAGGAGGAGTGGTGACAGCCCAGCCCATCCCTTTGCCGGGTTGTGCGTTTGCAGAGGGCAATGGGCAGCTGGTCCAGCCGGGAATGCCGCCAGAGCAGGAGCCTGGGAAAGGGAGAGGGATCCCCTCCGCGGGGGCTGCTTTGGGGTGCTCCCTGCGTGTGATAAAACATTAGTCCGGCCGGACAACGGGTTGTGAAAACCCCATGGGGCTTCTCCTGCTGCGCCAGCGCCGGCCAAGACAACTCACCCTTCTCCTCCGGGTTCACGCGTCACCCGCAGAAAACTCTTATTGACTCTGAAGGCCACCAAAGCCTTAAAATCCAAAGCGCAAGATAACGCTGATAGGATCACACAGACATCCCCACGGATTCGTACCGCCAGCCTGAGCGGGAGTGACTCACTGATGGCAGAGCAGCACTGTCCCCCGGTCACACAAGGACCTTGGCGGCGATGCCGTGGTGATGGGTCATGAGCTGGTGCTTGTGTCCCCTCGCTGTCCCCTGGTCCCCGAGCTGTGGGCACTGCCTGGGGATGGGGATGGAAGATGACAGAGGCTCGTGCCTGAACGGCAAACGGCAGCTCCGCGGCTCAGCAGAGAGCTCTCAGACACCCCCTTCGACCCCAAAGCCACCAGGACACGGCAAACAGTGACCGTGCACACGGTGGGGCTGCAGCACCCCGAAATGGACAATGCGCCACTCACCCCTGGGCTGCACCTTGTGGGATGTGCTGTCCAAAGCCCACGAAGCCCTTGAAGGCTTTTCCCGCTCCCCTGATCCGCCTCGGGAGATTCCCCACCCCTGAGCTGGTGAACAGACCCGGAGGAGACGCAGACTGACCCCCACCACAGTTTTGTGTCGTTTCAGCAAATACCAAATTCCCTCCCAAGCCCCAGCTTCGCCTCCTGAGATTTCCGCTTTCGGCACCAGGGTTTGCTGGTAACTTCTGCTGCAAGCCTGAGCACAAGTTAGATTATAAAATATGACCGCGGGCTGTTTCCTTAATTGATTTCTTTTGTTTCGTTCTATTCCTCAAAGATTTGTCAACATTAATTTTTATATGCTTAACACTTTGCAAATACCGGCCAACTTTTTAAAATTAATGAGTTGAGATGGAGATGGAATACCTTCCCTCCCCGACAGCCGCGGCGGGGAGCTAACACAGGGCGAGAGTAAAACATGTTATCAGCATTTAATTTGTAAAATTGGAGTTATTAAAAAGTGAATCCGCCAGCAGCCGTTGGCAGCCGCGTTGCCGCGGCTGAGCGTTATTCTTGCCATTATTCTAGATGAGGTCTTCCCACCCGCGTTTCGCAAACCCCAAACCACCGCGTTTCCTACAATAACAGGGTTCCAGCTGAAGTTAGAAGGCTGGTGAGTCTCCCAGAGTTCAAGCCAACAACCCAGCCACAAATCACATCCCTAGGAAATTCCTGGGAAGAGGTTATTTTTTAACCACGGCAGACCGCGGAGGGCAGTGCCCCGTGACGACGTACGGGGTGTCAGCCCGTGATAAAGCATCGGCAGCTAAAACCAACGGAGCCGGTGCCAAACCCTCCCGAGAGCCTCCTCCCGACGGGCGCGGGGGGCTGGTGTCAGGAGAGCATCGTGTGTTTATAGGACTGGGTCTGAAAATACATTTCTGAGATAGCTTCTGTGAAAGTGCAATTACAGGTTAAGTAACAAATTGGCTCGCTGCCTAATACAGAGAAACACGCCGTGACCATCAGATCCGTCTGGAATTAAACACGACGGGAACGGCTACTGCGAAGGGACCCTGCTGCTGGGAGCGGTGCCGTCGTCCCGGGGAAGGGCTGGAGGGGCTCTGCTGCCATCCCCCAGCTGCTCAGATGCAAACCAAGGAGGAACTCTGAAACCCCACACCAAGCAACACAGTGCAATATCCAGGAAAAAAGGCTCCTCTCCACCCGTCGAGCCCCAGCTCTTGTGCAGCGCAGAGATGCCGGCTGTCACCAAGGAAACCGGAGATTGCCGGAGCGATCTCCAGCCCCGGCTGGCTGCCGTTCCCCGCGGGGACGGGTGGTTTTGCAGTCGAGTGGCACTCCACCGGCCGGCTCCTTGAGACAGGGACACCACTCCATCTCCGGCACACAGCGCAGGACGCGTGCGAGAGGCTCTGCCGCCACAGCTTCCCACCTTCCGAGTCCCAGCACTTGACCCTCTGACTCTGCACACCCAGCGATGGGTTTGGAGGAGCTGCTGCCGCTCCAAGGGCTGTTGCGGAGGCTTCTGCACAGAACCTGCCCGGCGATGTCCCCGCGGTGCCGAGAGGGACCGATGAGCATCTCGGTGCTGCCTGGGGCTGCTCACGCCTTGAGCATCTGCTCCAGTCCCTTCTGTGCCGAAGGGAACTGGGAAAGGGGCAGGGAAAGGTGACAACGTGCGTGGCCACTGCCCTGCTTGGGCAGGTGAATCCATGCGGGGGGTTGAGAGAGCCAAGGAGATGGGGCAGGACTTCCCAGCCTGGAAAAGGGATGGGAGGGGGCTTACGAGGGAGGTCTGTAAGCTCTGGATGCCTGGAGATGGCAAACGGAGATGGACAATTACCCACAATGACAAACAGAGACATCTCTCCAGCTCATCCTGGAGGAGTTGACTCTATTTTTTGTGCTTAGGGTGGGAACTCGGAAGGGCTGGTGCAGCACGGACACCATTCTCCTCCCTGGTGCTTCACCTGCCCTTCCTGGGAAGGCCAGCAAGGCCACCCCCCCCAAACAGACCCCTACAGGTCCTGCAGCGGCTTTGGTATCGCTGAGGACCAGCAGGACCCCCTCGTCCAGCTCCCACAGTGCACAGGACCTTCACCCAGGATTTCACCCTCTCGGAGTGGAAAATCACCGAAAATCTCCTGTTCCCCCCTGCAAAAGGCGGTTTGAACAGTTAACCAAGGGGAAAGGCTTGAGCAGCCTCCAAAGGCTGGGCTCAGGATTTGCACAGGGCTTTGGTCCCCATCTCCATCAGACTCTCTGCAAAGCCACCCCGGGAGGGTGAGCAGGGGATGAGGAGCAGCCGGGGGGGGCTCCGCACCCACAAACCCCCCAGGACCCTGCCGCTCTCCCCCCCCACCGTAATTGCACGTATCCGTTCCCGTTTGGGAAACAACAGGGAAGTTAGCAAAAGCAGAATATTTAAGCACAGCTAGTTCTCAGCGATATAATTCTCTTTAATCTTTTAAGCATTTGACAGTATTTGCTTGAAAGAAGGAGCAACAAGTACATAATTATTGCACTAATTAAGCTGCCAAAACACAAGCATGCTGCAAGAGCACCTTTGAAACAGTGAGCTCTCGATTCATTAGCATCTGCTGTAAGCTTATTAATCACCTAACAGGCAATTAGCAAGCTGTTACTGTTTGAGACTAGTATGTAAATAAATTCTTGGGTTAATTTCTTCCTCTGATAATAAAGAAAACATTATGAAAATTAGCTAAGCGACAATGTAAATGATCTTGACTGTTAATTATGCGCTGGCGTTGCGCACGCGGCCGCCGTACCCCAGATAAGGGATGCACCTCTCGCTCTGCGTGCCGTTTCAAAAATAAAGCTGTTGACACAGGTAATGGGGAAGCTTGCTGCACTACAGTCCCAGATGTTTGCCTTTAGCCAACCAAAAGGAATTGCCGAACAACTGCCGCTGCGAAATCAGCAACCGCCTTTATCTGCAGCCACCGCCCGCTCTGCAACGGAGCCCCGGCGGCAGCTCTGCGGAGGTGATGGGGAGCTCGAGCCCCCTGCCCTCCGCCTGCTAGCCATGGGTACCCCCAAAATCATTGTCACCGTGGGCAAGAGGTGAGACCGGCATTGCACCTGCTTCCCTTGCAGAAGGACCTTGGTTTGCAGCCCAGGCGAGATGACGTGCCTGTGGAGCCTTTGATCAGCTCCGCAAGCCCAGGCTGACAGCACTGACCTGTTATCCTTTATTTCCTTGGGCAATAAATGGTGTTGAACTGTTTATGCCCCGTGCCCATGCCCCATACCCATGCCCCATGCCAGTGACCCCCCAGGGCAGAGCCGTCCCCTCGCTCCGTGCCACCACAAAAAACCCCCACGACCACACCGTGCTGTGGGTGGCCGGGCAGGACATTTCCCAGCTGTCACCTTCCGTTGACAAACCTCGTCCTGCTCTGAGCTCAGCCCCAAAAACCCCTCCCAGCTCCTTTAAGCATGCTCCAGCGAAGCAGAAAACTAATTACAGCGAACCGCGCGCCTGTTGGAGTGAGGAATTGCCAGCAGCAGAGGTTACTTAATAATCTTATTAATTTAAACTATTTTATCACCATCTTTTGCCCCATAATTATGCGTACAGAACGCACACAGAATATTTCACAATTAATAGCTTGAAACAAAAGATGATGATTAAGGGAGAGATGAGGCACTTTCAGGTGGCTCCAGCATCTCTGGGCAGAGGAATGCCACAGCCCATGGGCAGCCCTGGTGCTCCTGCCTGGTCCCTGCCTGTTCCTGCCTGCACCTGCCTGCTCCCTGCCTGCTCCCTGCCTGCTCCTGCCTGCTCCCTGCCCGCTCCTGCCTGCTGCCTGCCTGCTCCCTGCCTGCTCCTGCCTGTTCCTGCCTGCTCCCTGCCTGCTCTTTGCCATTAGCACTTGCCAGAGAGCCGACGGCACGTGGCTGCTCTGACCCAGCACAGGACGGTGGCGAAGGGCTGGAAATCATGCAGAACTCTTGGGAGGAGGAATTGCAAGCGCCAGGGTGCAGACAGCTCTGGTGTCGGAGCTCGGGCAGGTCTCTGAGCCCCTCACCCAAGCTGCCCGAGCTGCTCCAGCTATGCTGCGCTGGTGACTTGTTAGCAAAGAAAACTATTTCTTCCTCCCCACGGTTGTTTTTTTCCCTTTTGAAGGAAGGTGGGATACATTCCAGGCCAGGCTGGATGAGGTTTGGAGCAACCCGGTGTCCCTGCCTGTAGCAGGGGGTGGAACTCGATGATCTTTAAGGTCCCTTCCCACCCAAACTGTGGTTCTGCGATACCCAGGCAGCAGAGCAGGCAGGCAGCATTTCCACAGGGAATTGCTCTTCTGCCTTTTCTTGACAGCTGGGATAGAAATGAGCTTCCCTGGGATGCTCCATTCCAACACCATCGGTACCTGGGGTGTTTACAGCCTGGCTGCGCATCCGATGTGATGGAGCCCAGCTGCACCTTGCACCGGGCGTGGGTCTCGCACCTCTCTGGGCAGCACCCCCTCCCCCTGCAGCACCCCCCTCCCCGGGCAGCACCCCCTTCCTGGGCAGCACCCCAGAGCACTTTTCCCATCTGTAACCACCGGCCTCGAGTCTCCCCTGGCCAGCCTGCCAGAGTTTCCTCCACTGTTGGATCCTGGGGGAGAAAACAAAAACCCTCCAGATGTGTTGATTTCTGAGCTTGCTTCAACTTGAAAACAAAAGCCACAAGCAGCGTGGTTCCAAAGCATCGTTTTCCATTTGCAGAAGCAAGCGCTGGAGCTTCAGAACAACTACACAAAACCAAGAAGACAAGGAGGGAATGGCTCGTAAATGGCTTTTCAGTACAAACTGTGTCTCAGTTTTACGGGCGATGGCTGGAGATCCCTTCAGAGCGATGTGCTAAGAGGTTATTTTGGATCCCGCTTAGCGACTGCAGCAGTTTGGCCCATTAAAAAGTAAATTTTTCATGTCAAGAAACAATCTCTTGCAGATGGAGTGCTCGTCTGTAAAAAAAAAGAAAAAAAAAAACAAACCAAAACTAGGTCAGGAAAGCAGCGTGCGGCTGGTTGTGCTGGCGGCACAGGGCTCCTCGGGAGGATGCTCGGGTCCTGCCCGCTCCCTTCTCCCCATCCCCGGGATGAGGGGAGTGGGATCAGAGCCGCCTTTGGCCACGTTTCTGAGCGGCCACCTCCCCCGGCGGGGACGGGCTGCAGACCCCCTGGCAGCCACGCAGCCCCGGACCCCAGCCGGCTGCAAGTGCAAACCACTCGCGGTCGTTCCGCTTGCACCGTGCCGCGGGCTCGCTCCCCACCGGCAACTGGGCTGGATTCTGCCGCCGCCAGATGTTCGCAGAAGGGCCTNCCGTGCCGCGGGCTCGCTCCCCACTGGCAACTGGGCCAGATGTTCGCAGAAGGGCCCGGGGACAGATGTGCCTCCAGCCTCAACAGAAATAAAAAGAAAGTGGCCGTTTCCCTCCATAAATCCCAGCTTTCCGGGGTTGGATTTGGCCCCAGACAGCTCCTCTCCAGCCGGCTGCTGGTTTCATGTGGTTTTCCCTCTGTTCAAACACAGATAACGGGGCGAGCAGGACGCCGGCGGCATCCCCACACCCCCTGCGCGGAAGAGATACGGCGTGGGGCAGCACGAGCTGTTTGCTTTGGATTCACCTCAACCGAAAGCACACATTTCAATAAAAACAGCGTTCACAAACCCAGCGCTGGTTTTCACAACCTTGCTACGGAAATTTTAATCCAGGACAACACCAGCAAAGACCCGCGGCAGCTGTAATCAGAGGCAATTGACGGTTGTAATCAAAAGCAAAACTCAACACTGGCCACTGAAGGAGGGCTAATTGCTTTCTATTTGTATTTTTTTACATGAAAATTCTAGATTTTCCTAGTGGGGAGGCAGCAGCCTGAGGGACATGGGAAGGGGAGGGTTTAAGGGGTGGCTTGCCAGCATCCCCACAAACACCAGAACACCCACAGCGGGCACTGGGATGTCCTCGGGAGCTTTGCGGGTCCCGGGTGGAGGGAGAGCCGCGCCGGGTCTCCTGCTGCTTGGGGAAGAAATGTGCTTTCCAGCAGGAAGGTTTCTTTTTTTTTTTTTTTTAAATTTCTGACATAAAACATTCCCTGTGCAATACAACTAAAAATTCCTCCTGTGCAGAACTTGGATTTCAGCAGCTGAAACACAAACCCTGGGCTGACTCTGGAAGCCCGCACCGATGCTGACCGGCTCCTCAGCATTTTATACACAAATTTTTTTTTTTTTTTTTGCTCTCCACTGTGGCCTTAATTTCAAAGTTGGGCTTTAATCTTCTGAGGTGTTGCCATTATTACTGTTCTCTCATAGAACTATGTGAAGTCAAACTTACAGTGAAATATTTTCATTAACCTGAAATTAATTTGAGGGCATTTTCCTGGATCTTGGGGCGGGATGGGGATGCCCGAGCCGGCCGAGCCCCCATCCCGCTGATCTCCACCAAGGGTCTCTCCTACCATCGTGTGGTTGTGGCTGGCTGTGCACCCACCTGGGGAAAAACCCCACTCCCCTGCCCACCCAAGACCCAAACCATAGGGTACATGGGGGACCAGTGCCCCCCACTCCGCCCCATTGGCACCTCCTGCCCCTCCAGCATCCCTGTTCTGGGGCAGGGATGGGGGACCGAACCCCCCCAGAGGGCAAAGGAGCTGCCTGCCCACCAGAAATCCTCATCCTCCTCGCCGTGGAGGAAGGTCCTGGCTGCCGTGGGTGGGAGGTTTTCCATCCCATCCCAAGGACTGCCCAAAATTTTACAATGCATCCAATCTGGCCCAACTCCAGTGGAGTCCATTCAAGCCTTTGGGGCTGGGGGGTTTTTGGGGGGATTTTTTTTTTTTTCCTGCAGGACTGGCTGGCTTTCTTCCAGTTCTGGGAAGATTTCAGCAATTTCAGGTTAACTAGATGTTCCGTGCGGTTACACACGCACGAGCTCACCTTGTCGGCTTTAGAAACCCATCAGCCTTTGGCGAGATAACGAGGACCAGCCTCTGACATCTCTTCCAAGATCTAGCGATACTCCAAGCCGCTCTAAGCTCCGGTTTTGATTTTTCAGGCAGGCAGCTGGCGACTTCAAAGGCATCCATCCTCATCTGTTAGAAAATTTCCCCGACTGCTGGAAAGCATCTGCCCTTGTGTGGGGATGCTGCTGGGCTCGGCAGGTTGTTCCCATCCCAGCTGAGCATCACCCGGGTGGGGACACGGGACAGGTCTGGGGTTGTCCAGGGGGGAAACTCTCTGTGCCGGTGGCTCCCGGGGGATTTCACCTCGGATGCCTCAGCTGGAGCCCGGTTTGCTGATGGAAGCACGGCGTGGAGATGGAGTGCGGGAACACAGGCGATGATGGTACATAAACCGGAGAGGGACTGAATGTTTTCAGCAAATTGCCTCTGTTATGAGCTTGGCCATAAAATCACCTCGCCAGTGAATCCAGCTTCCCTCCGCTCCGTGCCCAATCAATTAGCACATGAGTAATACCAGCCCCATTAGGGCAAACCGATGCCGGGGGAGTTCTGTCATCTGCCGTGCAGAAAGGATTGCTTCGTACACCAGCCGGCTCAGAGGAGCCCTTCCCCATCGCACAGCCCCCTCGAATCGATAGGGATGCTCAGGCTGCGTCCTTTCCAACAGGAACACTGCTGGGCAGCTGAGTCAGCTCAATATCCGCGCTTGCCATCGCAGACACTTAGCGGGCTATAAATAATACAGAGGAACAGCAGCAAGGGAGGGAGAACATTTCTAACTGGGGGGAAGGGTTGGTTCGGGTCATTACATCCAGGCAATGAGGGCCAAGCAGCGGGTGCAGGAGAGGAAGAGCTCGGAGCGAGGTTGCCCACCCTGTGCCACGTCCTCTGCGGCCACGGCTCAGCAAAACCAGCCCGGCTGCTGTCCCCAGCCCTGCTCGGCTGGCACAGGACACAGCAGGTCTAACGCTGCTGTTGCACTCCTTATGCTGGAAGAGAACAACACCATTCCCATCGCTTGAAAATCTACTTAAGAAAGCAGAAAGCAGCAAATAGCAATTACCAAACCTGCACTCGAGGATCATAGAATCCCAGAAGGGTTTGGGTGAGAAGGGACCTTAAAGCCCACCCAGTGCCACCCCCTGCCATGGGCAGGGANGCTCTCCTGTAGCCCCCTTTCAGCACTGGAAGGTCTCCCTGGACCCTTCTCTTCTCCAGGCTGCACACCCCCAACTCTCTCAGCCTGTCCTCACATGGGAGCTGCTCCAGCCTTGGACCATCTCCATCCTCTGTCCCCACTCCAACAGCTCCGTGTCCTCCCTGGGCTGATCCTGACCCGGTGTCGTTCCTGGTGCTCTATAGCCAGGCTCGAGCCAAGCACCCCAGCTCCTGTTTCCATCTCCTCTTCCCATTTCCAGCACGAGCCTTCACTCCAGTGCTGGGTGCAGGGGAAGGAGGGAAGCCCGGAGGAGAGGCTGGGGCTGGGAGCTGGGATCCATCACCCCTAAAGCCCCGCTGGCCCGGCCACGCACGCACCGAGCATCCCCCACCGACCATCCCAGGCTGCGGGACACAGCGACAGCCCCAGCGAGACGTTTCACCATGTGCAGAGAAATATCTAAAAGCAGAAGAGAAAAAACCTCCTGTGCCGTGCCCTGGAGACGGGGCTGCCCGCTGTAAGCGCAGGACGAAGCAGGTCTGGCAGAGGATTGGAACGGGCTTGGCCTGGGCTAACAAACGGTGATCAGAGCTAATCTCTGATTAGCTATACCGAGGAGATTTAATTTAGTTTAAAGCCTTACCTGAAATGCAGAACTGGGTATTATTGCCTCTCTGGCTGAGAGTGCTGTTGTAAAGCTGGAGTATTTATAGTGGAATTAAAACCTCTCGGAAAGCAATCACCCGAGGAAGCGGCAAAATTGATTGCGGCATTACGGGTTCCAAACATTGAAAAATCATGAGTCAGTCCCCAAAATGTCACAAGATTTTAAAATGTAATATATTTTGTCTTATTTTTATTTAGTTTCAGAGACTAGTGTTCATATTTTCAAGCCATCACGGTTGAAACCTGAGTCTCCTCTAAGGAAAAGGAGATTTTCCCCTGACACCATCCCAGGAGCTGGAGGTTTAACAGGAGTCACTCGTGATTTTGCTGTTCCCGGTGGCCGGCCGCAGCCCTTGAACCCCACGATCCCGTGCACAGCTCTGGGATCAATGCTCGCGGTGCTTTTCCAGGGATCTTTCCGCAGAACCAGGACTCAGCAGAGTGTTCTCCCACAGCTCGGAAAGTCTGCCCTGGCACGGAGGCTGGTGATGGGCTCAGGGCAGCCCTGCCTGCTCCGGCTCCTGCCAGCAGCATCTCATCCCTGGGGGTGGTCCAGCCCTCAGCTCCCCTCTGGCTTCGTCCCTCCCTCTGTGCCAGGGCAGGGATGCTGGAGGGATGCACGGTGCTGCCAGGGCCGGGTGGGCTGTTCCCCCGCCAGCCTCACGCAGACCCTCGGCTCCTCCTGCCTCTGGCCGCTCAGGCTGCTTGGCCCCCGCCGATGACAAACCTCCCCTGTTCCTCCCGCTCCCTTCCAGACCATGACACGTGTGTCCGTAGGGCACGAAGAAGCACTGCTGACACAGTGATGAGGAATCCCAGGCGGGAGCATCCATCCAACCTGACCGCAGAGCCGCAGGCTGGACCTCGGCAGGAGGTGTGGAGCACCGATGGCTTCCCGTGCCAGCACCCTCTGAGATGTGGCTTCCCAAAGATGACAAGGGTGGGTGACCAACATGACCTCCATATCTCATCCCAGTCTCCTTTTGCTGTGAACTGGAGCTGGAGAGCCCTGGAGGCCACCAAGGTGTCCCCCACAGTGATGCTACCTGCCCTCGGAGCAGCTCCATCCACACCCCACGCTGCTGTGGGACACGGTCCTACCACCCCACGCCAGCCCAGAGCCTGTGTCCAGCCACGCCAGCAGCCTTTGGGGTCAGCTAACCACCGTGCGGCACTTGTGGGGAGAGCGGGGGCTCCGCAGGGTCCCCGCAGCCCGGCTCCTTCGTGCCCCCCAGGACCCCCCTGATGGCAATAGCAGAAATTTTGTCTGGAGGAGGCCAGTGCCCCCTGCTCTGCTTCCCCGCTGCTCTGCACCACGTATCTCAGACCTCGAGTGGTTTTTGGGGTCAGAGACCGGCCCTGGCCAGGCTGCGGGGGGGTCCTGGGGTGCTGAAAAGTGGGGAGGGGTGGCTGCTGGGAAAGCAGAGCTCCGAGAGCATCACTTCCTTGGGAAATCAGAGTAAAGGGAAAAAATAACCATCAGCTAGCTAATTCCTGTTAGAAATGAGCTTCTCTCACTCTCCTCATCTCCTGCGAGCGTTCTTGATTAGCTAATAAATGATTAATCGTGCCAAGAAAAGCCAGCTCCTGAGTCTCCTGCTTTCATCCACCAGCTGCCTCCGGGGGATTTCAAATGTCAGGGGTGGATGGAACGGCCTCCCCAGCACCCCCGAGCCCCTCAGCAGCTGAACCACCCAGGAGGAGATGCTGCACCCCAGCCCTGGCCCAGGAGAGTGCCANAGCCGAACCACCCAGGAGGAGATGCTGCACCCCAGCCCCGGCCCAGGAGAGTGCCAATCTCTCCCTCCTCACCTCCATCCCCATCCCTCCCTCCTCAC
>VZTO01026226.1:0-40069 GCA_013400615.1 Syrrhaptes paradoxus | reverse complement strand
TACAGGAGAATGCTCTTTTCAGAGATCAAGTACCTCTTCCTTTTCAGGCTGGAGTACCCCAACATTGCTTTGGTGTTCATTCTCTCAGAGAAGCCCTTAGGAAAACCCCCACATGCTCAGTCTTTTCTCAAACAACAACAATAAAAAACCCAATCTTTTTCTTAAAAGCATATCTAATTCTCAAATTCTGTATCCTGAAGCTACTGTTACCTTTGAGACTATGTGCAACTTCTGTAGTGCCTGATCTTTAACAATTTAACTCTATTGAAGAATGCCAGCAGCACTCTGCATTCTCTGTTAATTTAAGAGAGAATCCTTTATAGTCTCAAGGTCTTTTCATTACAGACTCTGTCCTTTACCCTCTGCCTGTAGAAGATATTGTGCAAAAATTACCTGACAAAAATATATGAACAATGCTCATCCAATGATCCCTNCAGAGAGAGAGGTGCCTAGGGTTTCTGATGGTTAATATTTAATCTTCTGGGCAATAAAAGTTGAACCAGGAAACCTCATTTTAATGAAGATGTGATAGTCCAGGAAATGAAGGTATAATAGCCTAGAAAATGTTCCAGAAAAGATAAATTAAAACCCCACCCTGTTAGCTGACTTGGCACTCTGAACCTATGTATCTCACATTTTTCATGCAGCTATTGATTCTTTATATGTTCCTGCGGGAGAAGCTGAATTTAGTCCAGAATAGCTAGAAGTACAGAATGAGTGTACAGCCCCAAAATCTTAAACATGTTTGNTCCTGAAGCTACTGTTACCTTTGAGACTATGTGCAACTTCTGTAGTGCCTGATCTTTAACAATTTAACTCTATTGAAGAATGCCAGCAGCACTCTGCATTCTCTGTTAATTTAAGAGAGAATCCTTTATAGTCTCAAGGTCTTTTCATTACAGACTCTGTCCTTTACCCTCTGCCTGTAGAAGATATTGTGCAAAAATTACCTGACAAAAATATATGAACAATGCTCATCCAATGATCCCTCTTCAAAGGAACTTAAAAAAAAAAGTATTTTAAGTCTTACTATCCTAACCACATCACTCAAAGTGTAGAACTAATTGGTTTGCAAAATTATTCTCAGTTTTCAGAGCATCTTTCCCTGCTGTGCTTTTTCACCTTTCCTACTTTCCTCGTACCACTCAAAGAGAAATATTATTTTTTCCAGAGTTCTTGTAAGTATTGACATGTCATAGATTCTTAAGAAAATAAAGATCCTTTCTTTTTCCTCATGGATCCCTCTCAATATTTTTGGGACGCTTGCCACTGAAACACATTAAAATGAAATCACCTCCTTCTTATAAGAATAAAATGCTGCATTGTGAGTTTGTGCATTGTTACGGTCTCATCTCTGCCTGTTTTCTCTGAAAAACTAGCATAATGTTACTGCCTTATACATAAAGCACAGGGCAAACATTTAATAGGAATCAGTTCTAAGGCTGCTATTCTTATCCAATTTTAAGATGAAGTCTCTGCAGTCAGAAGTTTTTTCTTGAGAACGTAGGACATATTGAGTAAGTATTGTCAGGTCCACAGCCACAGAAACAGTTCCGATATTCTTGCAAGTACGTTATTATTGCTGTCTCCCCATTTGAGTTTCTTTTTCATATCACATTTGGAGCAGCGTCTGTTTAACCATAGTCAAATGACTGTAAACTGCCATTATTTTAATAGTATACATGGTTCTTACAATCTCAATAGCATAAATCTTCACTTTCTTTCCAGTTAGTTTTCCCCCTTCATTTTATAAATTGCAAGTAGAGAGTTCTTTCATTGTTCTGAAATTAACGGATCTCTCTCCCTCTTTCTCACTCAGTCTCTTATCTCAGTAAAGAACTGGTATCTTCCTAATATCTGAAGGTCATGTTACAAAAAAAATATTTTCTTAACATTTATTTCTAACATGTTCCAATATTTTCAATAACTGCTGAAAGACAGAATTCAAAAGAGAAAGTCATCTTCATTTTGTAAGAGATGAAGAAATAATATTTCTTCACTTCTCTTCTAATATGTTTAGACATGTAATACTTCAGTGGCTTCCTTTGATTTCACAAGTGGGATTTTCTTAAACTGTAGAGTGGAGAGTATGAATCCTTTCATATTAGGTCTTTTTCATGATCTCCTGATCTGAATAAAAAAGTTTGTGCCTCTAAGAAGTTATTTTAAGGAGCTATACATTTATACAGATGAAGTACTGCTAATAAAAGATACATTTTATATTCAAAATCTTATTTCAAAATGTGCCTATTTTGAATAAATTACTCCCAGAATAAAATTATTGTACAAACATCTAACTTTTTGTACCAGATTATGACAAGTAAACAAAAATGTTCTTATAGTGTAAATGTAAATTCTTCTCACCAGGGTACTATAAAGGTAAAGCCAGAAAAAAATATAGGGAATAGAGAGCTTGGAGCAAAACACTGGGAAGATGAAGACCTGGAGACCTTTAAATACTACATGAAAGGTAGAAAAGCACATGCTATTTCATCTAAAAAAGTAAACTGAGTATTTTGCCAGGGTATATTATTCTGTTGTAGTGTTTAAGGTGTTTGCAAAATTCAAACTGCGGTGTCAATGCATGGAGAGAAAACGGGAAAAAGCCTCCTGCTTATTTTATACAAAATATTCTGCAGCAATTATAATATGCTGGTAGAGTAGGGGACTGTTAAAGGAAGTAATCTGAAAAAAAACCAAAAACAACAAACCCAAAACCTTGACTGTTCTTGTGTGTGTGCTTTATGTCATTAGCAATATGACATATCTAAATTAAATGACAGAAAGGGGAAAATAGTTCTTGCAGTAAGGACAACAAGGACAATTAACCCTGCTTTTGAGTATCATTGTGAAATCGAAGTAGAGGGCTGGGGAGAAGAGCAAGAAATGTGTTTATATTCTACAGCAGAGAGGAAAAAGGGGAATCGTTAAGTAACCACAGGCAATAAAGCAAAGAGACCATCCTGTGAGATTGAGCATGTATCAGATAAAGAGAGGCCCTTTTTATGAGTTTTCACAGCCCCTTTTTTATAGGGCTCTGCAAACTTTGAGTTTAGCAGAAGTAGATGCTTTCGCAATAGAATCTCAAGCACTCTTTTTTCCCCCCTGAAGCTTGCTAAGTTCTTTTTAGTGTTAAGACATTAACTGGCTTTTTATCTCCAACCTCCAGGCAGAACAGTAAATTAAGGTTTTCCCCGTACCTTCTCAATGAATTCAAAAGGACTATACTGCCTCTTACACGGGGATCAGCTGCCTCACCCTAAGATAAACTGCACTTCAGCACTGTCAAATACCCCTTTCTTAGCAGTACCAACTCCATCAGAAGAGACAGGGAGAGTAAACAGAAGACACAATTGGCAGGCCATGATTTTACCTGCACAACACTTAAGTAAAGTGTATTTTAGCCTGGCAATATTTTTATTCTTGTATCTAAAGCTCCTTTGCAAGAAAACAAAATTATCTTTGACCATCCATTACTTACACATAGCTAGGTTACAACACAAGATTTTCCAAGGAGCATCATTCCTATTTCTCATTCACAAGTAGTTTCCAATGACTCTTTGGGAAATCTTCTTGTATTGTGATGGAAATTCACCGAGGAAAAACTGATCTAAGACATGAAAAAATAATCAACAAAGCCCCACCAATTTTAGGGCTGGCCCATGCTCACAGAAGTTGACTTTAGCTTGAATTACCGGTTAGCACACCAAAACATCTAAAAAACCCTTCAAAGACAAATAAAATTGTGGAGTAGGTGGGCTGTACTGCTTCTGCTTTAATTAAAATATACACTGCTAAATGCAAATTTTTCTTTACTCTCACACTGGCTGCGTTCACTGCTCCCTTATCTATTGTGCATTTCTTTCTCTGGTTCTGTAGTTTTGAGGTTTTATTTCAGCTAGACCTGCCTGTTGAATGGTTTCGCCTCCACAATTACTCTGCTAGGAAGCAACAGCTCAACGGTGACTACAAACATATCTGTGGGAGACAAGAGGTGAATTAACCTGTCTTTTAGGTAGTTCCTAGAGAAGACTACCCAGAAATTTTGCTCTCTGAATTATTTTAAAGGAAAAAGAAACCAAACCAAAGTTGTTTCCAGGTTGTCTCAGCACTGTCTATATTATTCATTGTATTGTGACTCCTGGGAAATGAAGGAGGCCAACAGGTATCTGGACTTTCTTCCACTTCTTTAACTAAATATTTTGCTCTGCTACAGGGACATGGTTTTGATGCATGCACTGTCTATGATGAAAACACAAGTTTCTCAGAAAATGAGCCAAATTGCAAATAAGAGTATACATTATACTCCCAATTCTGTTATATACACTGGCAAAACTTTCATTAGTTTCAGTGGAAGTACTGCCCAAATAGAACTAGAGAATCAGAATATAAGATTATTTGTGAAGAATTTCTCATTAGATATCACGATTCCAAAATCGCAGCAGAAAAATCTCAGTTACTCATTTAATATTGTGTACACCTGAATTATAAAATGCAAAAGCAATGAACAGCACAGTGATTCTACAAATAGAAGGCAATATTTCATTTGTAGGTAATCATTATTCAGTTACTCTTTTTTGTTGAAAGGATATTTTGTGACACTGAATCTTAATTTCAGATCATTTACTCCTATATCACCATGTTGCACTGAAGAGGACTTGCATACTTTGTTTTCTCGCTTGAAACTGTGCTGCTCTTTATTTGCTACTGCCTCCAACATCTGCTCTGTTGAGAGGAAATGCTGATGTGACACATATTGTCAGGGTCAGAAGTGCACTTTCCCCTTCCACAAGATTATCTTGCTGCACTCAGGGTCAGCTTGCCAGAAAAAGCTGTTGTGAAGAGCCAGAAGAATCCTCAACGGGGGCTGCCCTCTCCTTTGCTTAGGTGCTGATTTTAAGTTGATGCTCGTGTCCCTGGCTCCCACCTGAACCACCTGTCAAAGAGCAGTAAGAATGGGCTGGTCTGGAAAGGAAGGCGAGACAGGAACAGGGAACGGCTGCACAGCCGGGAGGGCAGCAGCCTCGCCAGCAAGGGCACAGTCCCACAGAGCCTGAGCAAGGACAATGGTTCTGTGATAACATCCAGGGCCACCAATCACCCAGTACTATCTCAGTGAGAAGACAAGGCCAAGGCTGAACCAGTAAGCCAAGCCTACAGGTCAGGGTCAGGGAGGTATAAACCAGGTGCAGATACAGCCGCAATACAGGCACAGTGCAGCTTTCATGGGGGCTTGCAGGCAAGTATCAAGCAAAGGTGGTGGCAGGGGGCATCTACTGAAGTTCTTCAAGCTCTTCACAGCAGCTCTTCCCACTCAGCTGGAAAGCAGCCAGCTAAACTCTACGAGGAAGGAAGTGACATAATGTAAGAATGCGTGTTTTCAGTTAAAAAATTATAGTTGTGCTATAATTTAGCATTGTACAGTGCATAGCATCTAGACTCCTGAATGTTACTGCACTACTACTAATAAAAACAAAACATTAAGTTAAAGCAATGCTTTCCTCCATATACATTTTCTTCTGACATTTAAGCTTTACACATGTTCCAGAAGAAACAATTACATCAATTTAAAAGCCCGTGCAAGCTGTAAACTGATAACCACATAATCTACAAATATATTGTTATTAAAATTTTGTTGTTGAACGATATGAAAAAGGATATAATACACTACTCACAACAAACTCATAGTTCTTACCAAGTGCCAAATAATGTGAATTCAATCAGAATACATAAACCTTCTTGGACAACACAATCATAACAAGGAAGGGCTGAGAATGTGCAGGAGAACAGTGCCAACCTCATGACATGATGTAGGACACAGTCCACTAGTGACTGCTTCTGCAGGAAAAGTAATTTTCTTAATTCCCTGCAAAATCACTACGTATCTCTTGCACTGGGGAGCCAAAATTGAAGACAATGACAGGACAACTAATTTACTCTATTTCGGAAGATTTCAATATCAAGAACAATAAAACTATGTAAGTACAGGCTGTGAGAAAATTTTGTTTTTCTCTCTCAGTATCTTGCTTGTTGTTGCAAATAGTTAATAAATTCTTTTTTTTTTTTTTCGCTCTTCACAAGTCATGTAGGTTTCTTGCCTGTGACCCTAAGTGGTGAGTGAAACCTGTCTCAGCTCACCAGGTGTTTAACAAAAACTGTCCCTGTGGCTGCACAAGAGCAGAACCCTTGAGAAGCGGAGACGCAGGACTCTGCCAAATACAGGCATAGGATGACAAGAGACGGGGCAAAGACTGCCATCGTGGGAGAACATTTCCTTTTTGCTCTTAAAAACATTCTGAACTTAAAAAACAAAACAAAAAACAGCAAACAACAAACAAAAACCACCTGTCAGTGTTGGGATCTGCAGTCAGTGGCCACAAATTTTACTGCTAGATTAAACACACCTTAGTGAAGTATGTATGTTACTGAAGTCAGCTTCAGATTTCACTGCTATCAGTGTTTTAGGGAGCTGAAACTACTTGCAATGAGAATTGACTCTCCATGCAAACATTTAATCTGTGAAGCTAGAGTCCCTATAGAGCGACTGTGAATATTCATGAAGATCTAATTCTTTTTAAATACAGTTGCTACTTTTTCTGTGTTTTGCTGTAAAACTCCGAGTTTAATTGTATCATACTGGAAACATCAGGAAATTTGCATAAATGAATTCAGTAATTGCCTGTATTTTTAAATGTCTAAAAAAGTTTTGGTCTAGGCTGTGTCTTCCAAGCAAGTCTTATGCAAAAGCCAGAAATTAACACAAACATTTCCAAGAAGTAGCTTGGATGTGGCCATGGTGTTTTGGGGAAGAACAATGTTTAGCTCTATGGATGTGAGCTTTTCCATTTCAGCTGGCCTTGAGGCTAGTAGAGCCCATTTCATTCACTAACATCAGTGTAGCCCTTTGAAGGTTCTCAAGTCTGTGAAAAAGACCAATTAGTATTTCATTAAATATATCATAGACAGATATGAATTCAATAGATCTGGTAAATTCCAAGATAAATATTTCTAAACTTGGAATGGATAATCCTAATCTTTGCATGGAGAAACAGAATATAAATATAGCCCTAGAAATGATACATATTAAAATTTGTTTTGTAATCATGTTTCACCTTACCAGTAGAGTACTACTATCATCATTGTGTCACGTTCATGGCTCAAGTAACTTTCATGGCTCAAATCAAAGATTTAAATAAACAGAGATTTACTCTCTTTTATTCTCCAGTATGTTTACAGAAACTGAATCCATTACCTACAAAACTTATATACTACTTCTATAGCTTGAAATGAAAAGAAAGCTTTCAAGCAAAATTGTAATATATTTACCTACTCTATGAAAAATAATGAGAAATACTATATAGAACAAAAGAAACTATACATTGTTATCTTAATTTATCTCTCATAGCCTGTATCTTGGCTTCTTTCTTAAGCATGTCCTTCAGAATCTGAAAGGGAATTTTTCTAAGGAAAAATTAAATAAAATTGAAAAAATCTACCTTCAGTATTCTTGTATTTACATTCAAGCATGTAAAACAAAATTTTAGAGACAGATTTGTACCCCATCTGTGGAAAAAGACTTTTCTGAAGTATCAATAAAACTATAAATAATGTTTTAGGCTTCTACATTGCGTGCCTGAGTATGCAGTACTCAATATTAAGTGTGTAAATAGCCTGAGCATTTTAAGAATATGTTAAGACCTGGTGAGACTTGAAACCTGAATGATATCTACATCAGTAAAATATCACTCAGCAATTGTACAATTAATAGAACCAGTATTTAAGTTCAATGTAGAAAGCTCATTTAATTCATTCTTTCTAGGGAAACATGTAAAATGTACAACCCTTATTTTAATTTTTGTTATGAGGGAATCCATCAAAAGCACCTTTGAATAGGCAACATCTGCTATTCCATCATTAGATGTCCACAACATCAACCTGTCTTACAGAGCTGCATTTTCTGGCTTTCCTTTGATTACTCAGTTACAGAAGAACTACCTTGATTATTGTTGGAATTATGAGGTAGGAAGCACATGTTTCCTCTTTGTTAATTAAATCTGAAATAGTGAAAAACAATTTCTCATTGAGAATTACACTTAATAAGATATAAACCCACAGCATTCACAAACAGAAGTGCTATGACCCAATTGTGCCTTATTTTTCACAAATTAAGCAAAATATAATGAAAAATAGATGGATGTCCAGGCCTCCTTACTAGACTATGTGTCTTTTGTTCTGAACTACTTTGACATCATTTAGTTCAATCTTTCAGTGTCTCAGGCTTAGACACTGGTCTTGATATTAAACACTGCAGTGCGAAACATCAATTTATTGAGGTAGTGATCACTTATATCATCCACTAAAGATACATTTGTGCATTCCTAAATCCTCATGCTGTGATACATTGTATCTATACATTCTTACCATACACCAACACAGACATGAGGTCCAGAGATATTTTCACATTTATTCAATGTGAATGTGTTCTAATACACACGGTGTTCCATACAGCATATGTAGCATCTAAAGCTACTCTGTAGGCAACCACGTGCCAACATTCGTGTTTCCGAAGTACAACTGAAATTTCTGTAATTATTTTTTTCAATCATTAATTCAGGGTTCACATAAAAGGCCAGTTCCTGAGATTTACATAGTCATCCTCTTTTTAAAAATGCGACCATGACAGTCCTGCCTTCATCTGAAAAGCAAAACCTCAAACACTGAAATACCAAACTTCACAATGTCCAATTTTGTAACAGTATCTCACATAGAACTACTGTTTGGTTTGCGTGGGCTAGATCAGATTAGATGCAAGAAAGAAGTTAGGACTTTGTCAGGAAAAAAAATAATTCATAAGGGTATTTAGAAAGTGAGCTCATTCCTCTCTGAATTCCGCAACAGTGTTCCTCCCAACTGTACTGAGAGTCTTGTGGGAGACATATTCTGCATTATTGGCCATACTGGACAAGCCATGCCTGGTCTGCTCTGGGCCCTGTGCTTAGGGCTTGAGCAGCCCATATATTAGCATGAGCTGCTTTTTTAAGGAAACCTGTTGACATGCTGTCTCACCCCACTGCAGTGGACGGTCAGAGGTTTTTTTGTGGTTCCTGAAAAGAAACACCTGCTAAGTGGAGCCAGACAATGACTCGAGGAACAATACAAGTTTATCTACCTCAGCAACTGCAAAAACATCACCAATCAACTTCTCCGAGTCAAGCACCAAATCACACTGATCAGTTATCACCAAACATCACTTATCCATTAAGCAAGCACCAAATAACGATCAGTCATTATTTGGAGCAAAATATCAGACAGAAGACAGAGTAGGAAAGAGTTACAAAGTGAGAAAGGGGGGCAGAAAGATAGAGACACACACAGACACAGAGGACATCACCAATCCCTCGTTGCAGCGCGTGTCTTCTCTTCAGGCAGAAACTCCTTGCGTGTGGTGGTGACAGGTCGAAAGGGAGTACAGTTTCGGGCTTACCTTTTATACGGTTCGGTCCAGTTCAGGATCACCCCTGGGGTGGGGCAACGGCCTGTACCCAGGTCACCTTCAGGGTTGACCTTTGGGGGGCGCAACAGCCCTGCATCCAGGTTGGCTTGGAGCGGGGGCGGGAGGCAGCTGCTTCTCCACCGGGGAGACAGACTTCAGCCGCCAGCAGCCTCAGCAGTGTACCGACCATTAACAACTCGCTAATGTTCGTTCACAAAAGAACTTTTCTTCCAACATGCTCTACCTGAGCTGTTAGTAGACGTGGTGGAGCCTCTTCTTTAGAAATGTTCTGTCCGAGTGCTCTACCCATTGTTTGAGACATAAACATGGATAAACAACATCATCCAGGAGGGGATGGGTAGGGGTTCAGTGCCTGACACATGCCCTGGGCCAGCCTGAGCTGTGCTGGTGGGTGTTGTGACAGAGACAACACCCCAACCTGACAGGAAGCGGTATGTGATTCTGTTTGTTACACCAAAAAAAGGGCACAACAGCATGGCAGGGAGAAAGTAACCTCTCCATGAATGGGGTCTGCACGGTGTGCTGTAGGAAAATCCACCCATGGTCTGTGCTGTATGAAAGAAGGGCTGCCAGTATATGAGACATGGGAGATTTACTCTTTCTCTATAGTCCTCTTTATTGTCTCTTATTAAAACAGCTGTTTTACTAGACCATTTGCTATTGGGCCTTTTTCACTGAGATCCAGAATGAACTTTGCACTGCCCTACCCCTCCCTGTTCTCACCCTCCCCTCAAGGGCAGAACACAACCCACCCTAATTACCCTTCTTCCAACAGATAGGACCATACAAGCCCTACACATTTTGCCTACTAGATCTTCACTCATACCACAGTATGACCACAGTTCTATCCATGTTCATTTTTATTTAGACATTTTAATATTTTTCTCTACCCATGAACATCATGTAGCTGATGCAGACCACTCAAAACACTTGAGACATCCGTTATCTGTGTTTTGTAGGCTGCAGTTAATGAGGTATTCCATATGCAATTGAGGAATCAGAGATTATTAGCTGATACTGTGCTACTTCACATTAAGAATGGATGAGCTGAACTTGCTGTGGATACTGTGATTTCATTGCTTGTTTCCTGGAATTTTTTTTTTTGTATGTGTATTGAAAGATATTCAAATGCATAAAGGTATTGTTATTTTCTGCCATTATATGACCTTATGCATACTCTTGTGTAAACACTCAGAGTAAACACAGGTGCTTTCCTGATAGCTTTGTATCTCTGAATAGGCTTAGAGACATCACTTATTGTTTATGAACACTGTACATTTCTTCCTTGTGTTACAAGCTCTAGTTTAACAGAGGGTCTTTTTCTTTCTACTGTCTTTCCCTTTCAGTTTTTGACTAGAATTTTCAAGAGACTAATAACATAAAATGGATGACTTGGTAGCACTAGCTTGTGTTTACCCAAGAAGTCTGGATTGCTAGGTAGGTTATGTAGACCATAAACCACCTGACAGGGCTCTGTGAACGCTTTTAATGGGGGATGTTCTGATAAAGGGATTGGAAAGGAGCAACCCCTTTTGGCCACTCCTGAGAGCTCACACAAGAAGTTCTGTGAGTCAAGTAGAAACCTCAGACAGCCATGTTGTCACAAAAGAAGTCCTGTGAGTCAAGTAGAAACTCCTATCAGCCATGTTGTCACAAGAAACTTTAATTATCAGTACATCTACTTGCTTGTGTGTTTATGTCAAATTCTGATGTCAGACTACAGTGCTCATACTTCAGTAAGAGGTTTCACCTATGCCAACTCTCTAAGAAGGCAGTTTTAGACATGGAATAAAGAGCTGGACTGCAGGTTTCAGTTCTCTGGAGAGGATCCCAGGCACAAGGTCTTAATGCAATGAATGTGTGAAGAGATTCTTAGACTGATGGAGAGTCCAAACACTGAAGAGGAAGAAAATCAAAGCTCTCATTTTACTTCTGGATTATTTGGCAGTAATCAGACAAATTTCTGCAAGAATCATACATGAGGGCACCACAAATAATGGGACAGTATGTCCTCTAGAAAACCAACAAGTACATTGTACTCATGGTGTTCTTCATTTACAGTTGCTGTTTCAAATGATAGAACAACAATATAGGCGCATCAATACGCTGCAATGTGGAAGCACCTGTGACTGATGGAACCTATCCTCTGGACTCAGGAGTATGGTAAATACGTTCTCACAGTTTGCTTCAGCATGAAAGTTGGTTCATAATTTTGAACTGTAAAGAGAATGACAAGATTGCCAATCAATGTTCTTATGATTTCATACACCTAAATTAAAAAAAATAAATGAATACCAGTCTGTTGTGATAAAAATACTCAATTTGCGCAATATACATCCTGAAATTTTATTTTTAGCTACCAAAGAGCAGTCTATTCCTTGCAGTGCAGTAAAAGATAGGGTTTGCTTTTAAAGTACAACGGCTCTTTGTTTCTAATTCCATGTTTCAGTTAGTTCTGATCGGCCATTTAGCAGAAAAAGCTGTCCCATGTGAATTTGTTGCTGAATAGACAGTCTCTCCAATTCCTCCCGTAGCTGAATTTACTTCGTTTCCATACAGACAAATTCTTAAAAAAAAAACAACCACAAAACCAAACCATACACATTGAAACATAAACAGTGTAGGAAATAAGTTAGTTCAAGATGACAGGGCTTAGAAGCCTGTTCCATGAAGCATAATTCTCCTGCTTCTTGATTTATGCTTAATTTCCACACTTGCCATAAACAGGTCTAAGTTACAGAACTTGCTATTGGATTTTTGAGAACGCAAAGCCTGAGGCTTGCCGTGCAGGTTCATTTCTAGCTTGGGGGTGGGGGGAGCAAGTGTGTGTGTTTTCTTTTCTTTCTCTTTTTTTTTTAATACGTATTCTAAAACAGATAAAATAGGTAAAAACTTAAAAGTGTTCAGAATGCTAGTGCAGCACAGTGTGCATGTTTATATAACTCTCACGAAAAAAACAGAGAGAAAGATAGCTTTGAACCTCGACTCTCCTAAGCAATTTTTCTTTAAGGGAGACAAAACCATGAAAAACACTTGGTTAAACTGCTGGCCAAACTCTTATTGTTTATACCACCCCTGGAAAAGACCCTGGGGAGCAGCAGCAGAATCTGTGCTATTGATTGGCTGGTTAAATAGGGGCCCATTAGCTCCAGCTCGGCTGGATTGATCACACAGCAGCAGCGGGAGCTCAGGCTCGGAACTGAGTGAACGAGCATCAGGGTGAGAGAGGGAGAGCAAGCCAGAGAAAGCACGCAGTAGAGGGAGACTGTACAAGCTGTAGCATCAGTATGTGACTGCTGGTGCCTGATAACGCTGACATCGAGCTCCTTCAGTGGACAACTTGCTGAGCTACCTTTTTTCATTTGCAAGAGGATACCAGCTCTAAGCCAGTGCCACTGGTAACAGACTGGACATTGGGATAGTTCGTTTTACTTGTAATTACATCTCTTAATGTTCTGCATCTCTGAAGAAAGGCTTACTATGGAAGATAAAAATTCATCCTGTCCTCCTCACTCACACAGTACTGATGACATACAGAGTTTGATCTTCCAGGTAAGGAAATTATCCTTTGCTTTTCTGAGCAGCTGAAAAAGGAATTATTCTGTCTGTGTACTGCATGTTAAATACAAGCTTTGGCATCTGTTTACCGAATGAATTCATTGCACTTATATTTCTTTCACACACAGATGATATGTATCAAATATTACCTACACCTGAAGCCAATTAAGGACAAGATATGGTTTGAGCACTGTATTTATCATGCTTAACCTTTTAATTAAATGGGAATGAAGCAGACAGAAAAGATGATTTTTAACTACTTGTGTGATGTTTTAATGTAACTTGCCCACACATGCTAAGCAGTCTGGAGTAATAAAAACACCCAAGCTCTCTTCTTATTACTTCATTGCTGTACACGTTGTGAAGCCAGGCAGAAAGAACGTTTACCTGGAGGATTTCTCGGTGCTCTTAAGTAGTTTGAAACAGTGTCCATCTTTTGACTGCAAGTTTATCTCTGCTGTGCAAGCATGTTCTGCCTTAAATAATATGGCATTAGAGTGCCATCTTTTTATAGATACAGTAGTTATTGCTAACATTCTGCCTGCAAAGTGAAGATCAAGGCTTATGACCTGAAAAAATGAAACCTAGGGTGTTCTGTTATGCTGTGCTGCATGTTTGAAGCAGACATCCCATGGACTGATTGCTTGTTTTAATGTGACATTGACACTACTGTCTCCTAACTGCCTAGCTCTACATAAACTTTCTACGTATTTCCTTTGCCTGTGTTGGAAATGGTGTTGCTGTGATTTTGAAGGTGAGAGGCTGAACATGAAATAACCCAGCTTTTGGTTACGTAGCAAGTCAGGAAGTTGATTGACTCTGGGTTTGCAGGCCATGGGAACATAATGTTAAGAAGACAGCACCATCACTTCATTAGCAACACATTCTTTCCAGCTGTGATAATCTGCACCACCTTCCTCATCAGTTTGTGTGCTCTGCTCCTTGTTCCAAATTGAAAGGAATTTTTCATTTATCTGTTATTGTGATTACTCCCTCTGAGTGAAGAAGAGGCATTGCTCTATTAACCTAGGTGTCTAAGCAGATTCAGGTCCAGCCAAGTACAACTTTCCAACGCTTTGTCCAATTAAGAAATTGCCTACAGCAGGCTATTGCTGGTAGACTGTGCACCTAACTGTAATCCTTTTTATCCAATGACAAAAACATCATAAGTACAGAAAAGCACTTTCTTCTCTTCCTCTATTCAGATTTTTTTTGTAAATTTCTAAAAAGCCCTATACTCAAATACTTAATCATGTTTTAGAATCACAAATATTAAGTGAAATTGCCACATCTACCAAAACAATTATTCATAATTTGTAAATGATATTATAAATGTTGGAGACCTTAGACATATATAGGTTTTTTTTAAAAAAAAACTAACAATAATTTGCAGGGGTGCCTAACTGACCACATGAACAAAATATGCAAGACTTAAGAGACAAGTTCATCTTTTATAATGTATTATAAGAATAAGCACTGTCAAAACAAGAAGTAAACCAATGGGGCAAAACCAAAGGCTTACCTAAACTGTGCTGTTTTATTCTTTCTATTTTCTCTGTTAATAATGTCTATGTTGTATTTATATGTACAATTGATCAATTTCAGCAATTTCACTTGGGGCACATTTTGCCACCTTACCTTTCATTGAGTGGTATTTTACTCCATAAAGTACTGCCAGAGGTGAGGATTGCATACATTGAGTATGGGGTCAGGGTGTCAGAATCTGACCGTAAATAGCCCTTTACTTTTTAATTATCTGACTGAAAATTTAACACTAAGATGAAGACCTGGGTATTAAGAATCCACCAAATGTAGACAGAATTTTGTAAGGAGCTAAGACAACTGAATGCTTAGTTCACTTCAGATCCTTACAAAACTTAAGGCCTGTCTGAAAATACAATGTGCAGTTTGACTTGCAAAAATAGTCCTTTATGTATGCTCAAAAGCTTTCTTACAGTTCTTATTCATCTCTCTCTTTTCTCTCTGAAAAATCTTGCTTACTATACCTGTGCTCTTTAAATATACCTTATAATTTCGTGATTGGAAATAAAATCACACTAATTCTGTGATTTCAAAGACAATGATAGGATTCCCTCCAGATTAGTGTCTGTTAGTATTCAGGTTACATGCTAACCATGAAACTCCTAATAATGCTAAAAGGTATTTATTTTTGCAAAGACAATGTTTGATTTGAATGTTATTTTTTAAAAAAACACAAAATAATATCAGATGCCAAAAAAATTAGTTAAATGTATACCCATGAAATATGTTATTCATTTACAAATTAAAGATTCACAGTATAAGCATCTTTTGTCAGATTCGGGAAAAGTAGCTGAAAAAAACCTCAAATCAGAAAGATTTTAGGGGGTTACATATTGCAAATTTAGCACTTTCTTTCAAGTCTATAATATTGTTAATCCAGACCTTTTGCAACAATTTAAACTGATTCTGTTGTGTCACCTTTTTCTCCAGAAGACTAATCTGACCTTTGAAACTAATTTTGCACTGCTTTCCAGGTTGAACTCACAGAAAATGGAATTGAAATTTATTTTCCTAGATAACTTGAAGCCATTAGGGGGCTCTTTTCCTCTATGGTATCACAAAACAAGTTGCATTAAACAGCTGTTGCTGGTTACTAGACTCATTACCAAAAAAAGTCGTGCTTCAGTTTATCCTGGGTGTAAACCATTTTAATAACACAGAGAAACTAATTTTTTTTTTTGAGGAGGGGAGTTTGTTTTTTTTTTTCTATTTGCTTGCTTTTTTAAATGCAGATAATTAAAATAGAATAGTTCTTCCAGTGCCAATTAGAAGGTTATGTTTTGAAGTCATCTTGTGCCCTGTAAAGGAGAAGCAAGGAACATGTTCAATAAGAACACTGTACTTTGAAGTAATCTTTGGGGTTACTAAGTCAAGTTAACAGTCTGATCAGACGGAGTATGAAGCACCACTAACATCCAAAAAGCTTATTTATTCCAGTAACTGTGACCAGCAGTGGAGCTAGCATTCAAAAAAAATTATCCTGTTGAGTACTGTTATATCATACTGATAGGAACCTTAAAGTGTATACAGCAGACATACTCTTCACTTACACAGCTTTCAGAATGGCAGAGTATGTCACCAGGATTTCTGTGTGATCATTCATTGCACAAAGTGAAAAAGATAGTTTCAGTTCTGCAAACATTTACTTGTGAGCTTCTGCACTGAAGCTACTGTGAAACAAATTCTGACATCCTTTATTCTGCCTATTATGCCTTTGATAGTTCCTATAAATTTGTTATGCCACTGTACCTGAAATTAGCTGTGAGGTTTGTACAATTCCTTTGAGAGTTAGAAGTAACTACTGAATAGCAAAATGCAGATTAAGAAAAATAGTAGATTTGTTGTAAAGTACAGCAAGGTGGTTGCAAACACTGCAGCAGCATGCTGAGGTGAGCCCAGGAGAAACATGGGTGTCAAAAGACATGCAATATAGTTGTTCACCTGTTCTAGTTTGGAAAAAATTTCTTATTCCTGCTAACCTTGAAAGAAAAAATCCTACTGTTGGTAGATGACTTTACCCATCCAGACCAACTTGCTACTTTACATTGTTTAGCTTGGAGAGATTCCAATATTAGCAGCTCCATTCAAGAAAAAAAAATGGACTGACACCCTTTGTGGTGCTTTATATTCATGACATAGGAGAATAATTTGGACAATTTGGAATTTTGTTATGTTTGGGTTTTGTTTTCTTTTTTTAAGCTAAAAAAATATGCCTTTTCTTGGTTTTACTATAGATCTGAATAGTCTCTCATTTATACACGTGCTTGTAGCAACTATCTTCTGACATGCAAGGAAGACCTTTTTTATGTTAAACAGCATTTAGAAATTCCAACCAGGATTTGAAGACATTGTGTTTACTGCTGCGTAGACAGGGAAAAATCTTAGTTTGAGGTTCATGCAGTATAACTGAAGATGTAAAAAAACTGGAATAAATCAAGTATTATTTCTGAGATACATAACTGAGGGTTCAGAATCATGGCAGATGATCTTCAGTAACTTCGTTATCAGCACATAGAAAATACAGCATCATACAAATTAGCTTACTGTCAGTGGAAGAGGGCTTTTTCATTGATAAAAGGCAGATAAAGTTAACTGTGACTTGTTTGCGTTTCAAGTAATTAACTGCGTACATGAACAGTTGTCAAAGATGACCTGCTATAATTATTAGTTGTCTTGACTTTATTTAAGGGCCAAATCAGGCTAAGCAAGTTGACCAAAGATGACGGGAGGTCTGTGTCAGAAAAAAAATAGAGACCACTTCTTGGTTGGAGCTAAGTACCCTACACTTTCATTTTCTGTAAAACATCATTTAATTCCATTGTATGCTCTGCTTCCTTGAAACCAGTGAAATTTCATTAAAAAAAAAATAATCCATGCAAGATTCTTGCCACAAAAGTTACACAGAGCTTCACTCCAGAGGTAACTCTAATTTAGTGTTCGGTTAATTTATCCCTTATATACACACACTGTGCAAAGCACTTTGAAGTACTTTTGAATGAAGATTATTGTATAAATGCAAAGTGTCATTATGGCAAACAGAAGTCACTCAAAATTCAACTAATGAAACCTGCAACAGCCTGGGATGCTCTATTGAGCATTAATAAATTATTTCTGTCTGATGATAAAACCTAACTCTTCAGACTTGCATTCGAAAAAGAAATACTTAAGAATTTTTTCCTGTTTCATGTTTTTCTGTAATATATGCAGGGAATAATTCATATATCTAGATGTTGGAAGTCAAGAAGTTTATAAAAGCAATTCATGTATATATTGTCAAAACACTTTAGAGCCAAATAGTAACAGTGCAGACTAAAATACACACCATAATGTTATAAAAAGCAAGAGCTAGTGCTCTTAATTGCTTTACTGGAAAAAATAACATAATTTAGCTAATGGGGGTCTTTCCCAACTCCTGCTTATGTAACTTGCACTAAAGAACAGGCTGCAGCTTCCTCATATATGCATAAAATCCGTGGATTAGACCTCTCTCTCTATGTATATATACGTGCATATCTCTACATCTACATATATTTAAGCTAATCCTTTACTGTCTGTATTCTGCACAGATGTATGTACACCTGCTACAGAGAGTTCAACATTTTTGACAATACAGCCATGTAGAATCCAACCATGTTCTCTGTATTCCACAGAAGAAAAGGGTTTGTTACTTGTGATCTGAAGTCACTTGAGGGTACAAATTATGAGAAAGGTGCCACCAAGAAATGCAGATTGGTAGATCATCAGATGCCAGGATCCTAACAACAAAATGTTATTTTCCCCAATATTGAAAGTATTTCGTTAACATAATCTGCTTTAATGGGCTGAGACAGCAAGTCTCCACTCTAGCTCATCTTTTCAATGCCTTTCCCAAGTGCAGCAAATGCACCATGCCTTGGACATATCAAACTTCTTGATAACTTCTAAGAGTTAGATGAAATGGTACTAGGCAGAGAGAAAACTGTATATGCAAATCCTATCTAACTATATTACATAATAATATAAACAAAAAAAAACTCCCAAAAAGCCCAGTTATTAGATCCTTAGCCTGATGTTTATACGATTCTTTTGGACGCTTAAATTTCTACCAATTTATTTTGTTAATAAATATATATGTATATGAGACCCAGGAAATTCTTCACTTGTTTTCATAACTAGAGTGTTCCTCCTAAAACTTTGGAGAAGACCCACTGTAAGAACTTCTGTCAATTTGTGTGGCTGATACGCACTGGCACGTGTGAGAAGCACATGTCAGGAATTACAGGATGTCAGCACTAACTCAGCCACAAGCTTTTTTCGTGCAAAGCAGTTTGAACCTCTTTCATTGAGGACAGGTGTCTTTCATTAGCTCATCTAAACCTTGGCATGAGAATATGTGTATAGACAGTTACCAAGAAATAAATGACATACTGTAATTATCCATTCTGCTTTACCTTCACGTATTTTTGTTGACTCTGTCATGGTTTAGCTTTCTCAAGAGGAATCACTGAATGTTTCAGCCATGAACATTTTTCAGACAGCAAATCAAAGTCCAATCTTGGTAGTTATGCAAATATGAGGGATATTACTACAGTGTTTTCTACTTCTCTAACTATTCATCATCTCTGCTTCCATAAGATATCTGGAGAAGTTTTAGATCAACACTAAAATCCAGGAGAAATTCTGTATAATATCTGATAGTGTTATGTGTAACAAATGCATATGTATCTGAAAGTAAAAATGAAGAGCAAAAATACTGAAGAAGTAAAAACGAGTTTGACATAAATCACCGGATGCAGACCACATCAGTTATTTCAGCCTCCATGGTATTTCCATCTCTTATCGGTCAATAACACCCTGTTTCTATTACATGACATGGCTGCACTTATGTACTGAAAAACCGGGCGTTGATCTCACACAATGTTGCAAGACTAGAACTTGTGCTGAGGAGCACTGGCATTTACTTGGATGGTGCACTGCAAAATCAGCTTGACATTTTCTCTGCTGAAGATGCCTANGCTTTTTTTCTTTGGAGATGGATTTCTGTCTTTCTTTCTGAGACAGATAGAGTAGATAGAGCAGGAAACAAATACTATGTTTTATTAAGAAAAGAAGAATTTAATATCAGACACTCCAGTCTGTAGCAACATGGAATTTCTTTTTTTTTGGGGTGGGGGAAATGATTTTTGAGGGCTTTGGGGTTTTTGTTTTGGGTTTTTTTGTTTTGTTTTGTTTTTTGGGATGAGCGTTCGGTACTAAGTAATAGGTACTCTATATATAAATCAATTAGATAAATATTTAATGTGAGTAAAAAATACTGTGATCTGTTTCTTGTCCCGATTCTTCTGCCTTTTGTAACAGAGTGTACTTAGGTTATGAACTTACTCAATTTCAACACCCTTCCATAAATCTTGAACTTGGATATTAAATTAAAAGTAATTAGGTCACCCTGTAGCATGTTTTTATTGTGGGTGACACTTGAACCATTCTGGATTTAGCTGCAGTTTTGTGCTGTCTCAATATGTGTCAACCAGGAAAATTCAATTTTAACATAAGGTTCTCTACTCTCAGTAATAATAATATATAATATTATATACTTTAATTTCAATTTTTTTTCCACGAAATATTATGAATACCCAAAGACAGTGATTGCATGACTTAGGTCACAAATTCTAATGCACAGCCTATTTCTTTTGAAATCAGATCTTAAAGATCAATTGCCTTTGATGTTCCAAGAACCAGGATGATTACTTCCTCTGAGTCAGCAAAAGTGTTCTGGCATAAAGCAGCATATAAATTTTGGTTAATGTACAACACATCAGATGATACATTGTCATCATAGTTTCCATGACTTTTAATTATGCTTATTGCATGATATTTTAAAGCAGTGAAGCCACCAGTAATTTAAGTATGTGATTTTGTACCACATTGTAGTATCTTCAGTGCCTTTTTTCATCATGAACGTAGATGCTGCTCCATGTGCCTATCATTCTGCACCGCTGTTCACAATACTAGATACCAAAAAAAATATATATTCTTAGAGATTTTGAACATTTTTTTTAACAAATAAAAAAATCTCCAAATAAAGTGAGAATTAATTTATTTAGGAAATGGAAATTAAGATGCAATGAAGGCCCTAATTTTTGTTGCCATTTGATCTTATGATTCTTTCTTAAACAAAAACTCAATTTGAACTAGACACATAGGATTGTTTATCTTGACAAGGACTTCATCTACAGACCTCAGAACAGGAAAGACATGGGAGGGCCACAAAAATGAACAAAAGGGCTGGAGCACCTCCTGTACAAGGACAGGCTGAGAGAGTTGGGGTTGTTCAGCCTGGAGAAGAGAAGGCTCCTGGGAGACCTAAAGCAGCCTTCCAGTAACTGAAGGGGGCTACAGGAGAGATGGGGAGGCACTCTTTGTCAGTGAGTAGTGATAGGACAAGGGGCAATGGTTTTAAGCTGGAAGAGGGTAGATTTAGATTAGATATCAGGAAGTAAGTTTTTTACTGTGAGGGTGGTGAGGCACTGGAACAGGTTGCCCAGAGAAGCTGTGGATGCCCCATCCCTGGAGGGGTTCAAGGCCAGGCTGGATGAGGCTTTGAGCAACCTGGGCTAGTGGGAGATGTCCCTGCCCATGGCAGGGAGCTTGGAACTGTATGATCTTTAAGGTCCTTTCCAACCCAAACCATTCTGCGATTCTGTGATGGAATATGCCACCTTTCTATCCATGTTATATTTTCTGAGAAATCTCCTTGTTATTCTTTTGCATTAACAGACATTTCTGCCCTCTTTGTTCCTTTCCCTTCTCAGGAAAAGTGTAGTTCTAGAGTATTATGCTTTTGGAGAATAGCTGTAAACCTGATTCTTGTAGATGTATTTCATAAAATTCAGAAAGTTCAGGAACACTTTTAAAAATGCTCTACAACAGCTTAAAATTTTCCACATGTGAAGCAATCTTTAATGTATATAGGTCATCACAGATGCCATTTTTATTTCATATGAGTAAGTATGCATTAAATTGACCAACAAAACCCTCAAAATCTAAATGTAATACATTGGGACTATGTAGGGATAGATAGGCTTCTCTTTCATTATGCAACATTTGCTTCTCAAGTTAATGACTAAAAAAAAATTAGAGTAAAACCAGAGGCCTCCTTTCCTTACTTTGAATTGCCTTTAAATATTGGTGATTTTGCCAATTACAGAATGAATGATTCAAAGGTAGTACTAGAATTACTTAGAAGATTTTACCTTAAATATACTTTGAGTAAAAAAAAGTAAAAAATCAATTTTTTCTTGGTGTTTTAATTTATTTCTGCACTGAAAGCATTCATTTGAGGCAAAAAGGAAATCTGTTTCTACTCTTCAGACATTGCAATAATGACACAAATATATTTAGTGTGACTTTTGCCTCTATAGTTTCCTCTAACAGCATGAAGTGCTCCTGTCCCATAGTTTGTTTGACCAAACTGCATGTGAGCTTAGTGACCCCTAGTGAATTATGGCAGATGATTTATATTCAGTCATAAGTAGGTGAACAACTTATTTTCTTGCATATTAAATAGACTGACAATTATATTTGGTATGCCAGGATATAAACCCTGTGGGAATTACAGCTACAACTTGTTTATGTGTAAACACATACAAACAAGTGCGTATAGATACATAAACCATGCAGCCCCTGTCCATGCAACCACAATCCAGAAGCTTCTGTCTGAAAACTGAAAAGCCCCAATGGTCCAGGACTTTTAAAAATAAAATTTATCCACCAGAGAAGCTGAAATGGAAACAAACTGCATCATGATAAAATGGCATGCTTGTTCAGCAGTAATATTTGCTGTGAATGGTCCCTTTACCTGCTTTTAGCATGTGTTGATTGCTCGGTTCACTGAAGCGCAGGATGCTGAGCAGAGCCGTGGGTCAATAACGTAATTTATAATGATCAACCTTCCAGGCAGACTATGGGATTAACTAGTCTTTTCTGTTTTCTTCTATCTGAGAAAATCTGTTCTGCTGTTGATAATTTTTTTTGCCAAACAATCAGAAAATCTGCCAGCCCCTGTAACTTTTACTCTTTACAGAGAAGTGGGGGTGTTTATTAAAAACTGGTATATTTCACTTGAATACAGGGTAACAGTGTTTGTGGAATAATAATAGCCTACAGTTTCCTACAGCTAATAGAGTTATTCTGATATAGTATAAACTCAAAGTTGGTGCAGACCACATATTTAAATTCTAATCTATATCAGAGTGTGATATAATTCATGAACTATGCTACATGGGTTAGGGGATCTTGAGTAGCTGATGATCTTTAATTAAAATTGGTATGTAAGCTTTTAACATTTGCCTGTTCACATTACAAAATTACCCTTTGTCAGAGAGGATTGTAAATTTGACAAATTAACATAGATTTTGAGGCAAAATTGCACTATTATGTCACCAGTTGCAGCATTATTGACATGTACAGCCACATTACTCCTTAGGCACAAATCTTGTCTGAGTTGTGTCTGGAATACAAATGTGGAAACACGTATTGATACTGAACCAATAACACTAATTACTATTAGTTAGCATGAAGCTACTTTCTAAGGGGGGTGATGGATTATTCATCACTTGACAATTTTACGTGAAGACTGAATACCTTTCAGGGTTTATAGTGCAGTTTAAGTAAATATTGGGTTTTTTTCATGTGGAACAGAGTTGATGAAGTCCTCTGACTTTTTGTTTGTTTGGTTTGTTTTTTTGAGTTTTACGTTATGCAAGAGGATCAGTCAAGGTAATCATAACGATCTCCTCTTTCTTCCTCTTAATAATTTTTCAAGGGCAAAATAGTTGCTCTCATGTCTTCATAGATATGATTTTTTTAATGTCATGATGATTTTGTCTCAGCCCTATGTCATTCAGGATTATTTTTAAAACCTCATAGGATTAGATAAAATTCTTTACAGCTATTTTGATAGTGTTCTGCTATTTGTCTTGGTCCATTTCTGCCTGAAGAAAGAAAGATGTATTATCAACAAGTGAGTTATACCTTCCAAAATCGGGAAGCTTGGGTGAGGATTCCAGATTGATAGGTAGCTCTGGATATTTGTCAAATTTTGATCTTTTTTTATCATGTCTCTCTTCCTGGATGAAGAGAAAAAACAGAATTGTCTACACTGTGCATTAAACACCCCAAAATTTCAAGGAAAAGGAGGTAAAGATAAGTGCTCTTAAGCCATTAGGCTTAGTGAAGCCCTAAAACACTGTTCTACAATGTACATGCCCTTGCATACTTTTGTAAGCAAGAAAAACACAACTGTTTCTCCTCAGGTTCCCATGAGTTATGTTTCCATAGAAGGTGGACAATGCAATGTACTCGGAATGTTATTAGCTCATATCATTTTCATGAAGGTGGAGGGTCATTAAAGACATAGGCAAAGCTACCATGTGCCTTTCTGAAAGCAGTCTTTTACTTTGTGCCTTGTAGGAATTACTTTATGTAGTCTGCAAAATCCTAAATAACACGAATATTTGAGAAATATTGTCTCTTGGTTGTTGAGGGACTTCTTGTGAAAACTGTAATTTTAAAAATTACTTCTGTGCAGTTTAACATTAGCAGACATAATCTATTTACCAGGAAAAAAATATGTATTTTGAGCTCATTTCTCTCAAATCAGGAGTTTTTCAAATCTCAACAAGCTCCAAGAGCACACAAAAAAATTGTTATTTTTGAGCTTGTAAGGCACAGATCACTGAACCAGCTGGTTTATATAGGATTTCCATAAGAAAAATAGTTTTTTTCTACTATTAGGCTAGATTTCAATGCTACCTGAAGTTTGTGGTAGGTTTAAGATGGTTGTTGAGGGGTAGGCAAGAGAATGTTTGCAATTTTGTAGAAGGAACACAGGGCGATGCCCTATATTCACCTTTAGGGTGGAGAAAAACACCAGTTGTGCCAGTTGCCCTCTAAGTTCAGTGAGTCTGTAAAATTTTTGTGAAGCACTTCTCCCTCCCATGTTCAGTTACACCACCAAAAGAGGTGACAAATGGGAGGAGCACTTGTGAGATGCATCCACATGCAGTAGCCTGTTCATTAGTTTGATGTGTGTTTCATGTTTAATTTTTTGTTTTGTTGTGGACACGTGTGCCATCAGGAGTAATTAAGTAACTAAGAACAAACAAAAGAACTGTGCACAATGAAGGAAAAAAAAAGCTTAAAAATAACTTCACAGCCATTGTACTGTAACTGTTGTAACTGCATAGCTGGGCATTTGTATATCTTAGGAATGTAGCAAGTACCTTCCAGTAACTGTTACAAGGAAAAAGATTTATTTTCTGGTTCCCTTGTCAGGGCTCAAGAAAGTGGTTCGCAAATGGTGGATGAGTAAAGCAGACACTGTGTTTATGATCCCTTGACTCATTCCACGGGTTTTGTTTATTTTTTTTCCATTTCAAAGACAGTTTGCTTCTTTTGTACAGCAAATGATATCTGCAATATAAAGGAACAATTCCAGGTTTTACAAGCCTGGGGTTAGTTATTCCCAAGACAGTTTGCTTTTCATAGGGACAAGTCTTGAAACACTAAAATTCTGGAAATGCAGAGAATTATTGGAGGGGAGTTGACCCCAGCTGACAAAGGGAAATTGGAAGATGAAAGAAGAAATAAAAAGTAGAGTCCTATTGCTGCTAGTCTTCTGCAGCAATAGCTGTTTCCCCACCCCCATATGTTTTGTGAGTCTTGGCCTGTCTTGTTAAAGATGGAATTTTTTTGTCTAGGAAGAGCTTGATAAATGCTTCATGTACAGGCAGGGAAAGGTGACTTGTGGTGTCAGGGCAATAGTGTGGAAAGGGATTAGCATGATTAGGAAATGGGAATAAAAAGGGAGGGGTGTGAAAAGTGCTGTAGACGTGTATCTTGTAACCTGCTTTTTCAGCTTTCACTTATAGACCCTGTGCAATTACTTCCTCTCATTCTACATTTTAACAAAAGCAGAAGGTGGCCATTAAAATCAGAAATGTGACTTCCCATAGTTGAATAAAATTTCCTACTTGTGTTTTATTAGCAATCTTGTTGACATTAGTTCTTTTGTTGCAAAATCAGCATTGAGGTTATGGGATATCACTTTTCAGAGTGAAAACTGTGAACTTGATGGCTAGTGGCTGGTGGGTGAAAAGTGTCTGTTGTGAGTCTGAACATTATTAGAGTATCAATTAAGAATGCTTTAGTGACAAGGAGCTCTGTAGTAATTTCTTGCCGGTTTACACTTCTGCCTTAACTAATGTATAAACATGATTAATTACAAGAAACTGTTTCAGTATCTCTCAGGCAGTGTATCGTTTAGAGCTTAACCTAGATCTGACAAAGGAGGATGTGGAGAATAGAAAACATGGGAGATCCTCAGATGAGTCATTTCACTTAGTATGAACTAGCCTTCTGGAGCTTGTGATCACACCTTAGCTGTCGTATGGGCCTTGCACTCTCATCCCGTCCTGTGGTACCAGAAACAGCAACGAAAGAGATGCTCAGCTGAGCAGGGTTAATGAGTGACCACTGAACACTTCGCAGCATAGTAGTGATCAAAATAAAATGAGCAGCTCTAGTACCTGTAGCAGAGCTCAAACATAGTGTGTCCCTGTCAGATAAAATTCTCAGATAATTGCAGAACCTTATGGTACAGATTAAAATTAAAAATGCTTACGACAAACTGTCATATTTGGGGAGAGTATTTCTTTCTAATGATGAATCTGGTGGCAAGTCTAATCATAGCCATTTATGAGTTTATCTAAAGTTTATGTATAAACTGAGGTAATGAATTTTTCTATTGTAGCAGTGTGCTCTGCTGTGAACTTGAAAGTTTTGGGAAAATGATAGGGGAAAGCACTTTGAGTTCAACTTGTTGATGGATTGTATATTTGAAAACCCACATCTATGCCCCAACTTTGCAAGTGTCCAGACAGTGCCACATTTGTTAGGATAATTTTAAAGAAACAGTGAGCCTGTTCCATTTCAAATCCTTTGGGAAAGAACATATTGGATAATCAAGATGTTTTGCTAGCTGTTACTCAAACTTTGTCTTGTAAACCTAAACTTTTGTGTTCTGGAACATCTGTGTTTTGTGACATGCAGTTACTGCAAAGTTGTGTAGAAACATGTTGCAGAATTCTTTTTTATTGCAGTTTGTGTGACATAAAAGATGACAGATATGACACTTCTAAGGTTTTTTTTGGGGGGGGCTTTTGTTTGTTTGTTGGATGGTTTGTTTTAAACTATGACAAAAAATAAGGCACAGAATAATTCTGTTAAACTCATACTTGCTTGTTGCTCAATGGAGCTGTTCACTTGGCATAAATATTTCCATGCTGAGAACTTAAATGTATGTTCTTAAACACTATCAGATGTTCCCCCGTTTGGGGGAACCATGAGTGCGGTTTCTGGGGATCATTAGCTGGCAACAGGCTGAGGCTTGGGGGGGGGGAGTGTCATTGTGTATCACCCATTCCCTCCCTCCTCCGGGGTCGTTGGCTGGGAGTGGGCTGGGCCTTTGGTCATCAGGTGGGGAGGGGCAGTGTCACTGTGTATCACATTGTATATTTGTATATAGTATTATTTCCAATATTATTGTAGTTTAGTTATTAAATTGTCCTTATCTCAGCCCACGAGTCCTCTTTGCCATTTACCTCTTTAATTCTCTCCCCTATCATTAGGTGAGGGCACAGACTGTGTGAGAGGGTGTGTGTGGTTTGGCCCCCAGCCAAGGGCTAGCCCACCACACTGTTAGAAGAAATCGTCTTTTATTCTAAGTAGTTAAAAACAAATCAGCCATAAAGGTAATAGATTTTCAAGATTGTAATCTCTCTTCAGACCTCATATAAACATTGAAATAATATGTCATAATTAATGCATGACTTTTGATAGTGGTGTAAATATTTGCTGATCTATATGATGGCTTAAATTCCGTAGAAAGTATAGATTCAAGTGCTTTGTCTTTTCTGTATTTGTAATTTTCCTTTAGAAAGGTCTAACAAAGAGGTCTGCAGTCATCTTTGTCTTGCAGGGTCTTCAACCAATTCATGAACTAAACCTGTTTCCCAGGAGAAAAAAAAAAAAAAGTGTTGTCCAGTCTATTTTAAAATCAGAAGTAGTGATGAGTATCTGCTGCCAGAATTCAGAGTACTCTGCTTTTTTAGATGGCAAAAACTTTACATCCTCCTTTGCAAATCTGAACACTGGAGTTTTTTTCTTCCTAGCTAGTTGTGGACAGAAGCACTAAGGGTTAACTTCATCCTTGAAGAGTATTTTGAATCCTCTTTCAGCTTTTTTCTTAAGTGTGCTGCTTAGTAAGAAAACAATAGTCCTAACAAGAAAGTACAGCATACCTTTAGGAATATAAAGGAGGAAGTCACTGCCAAGACAAGTGAAATTTTGGAGTGAAATAGGCATAACTTTGTGAGAGGAAGAAAAGTGGACTAACTGGGATTTTAACAGCTCATTCTTCTCTTAGAAACAACAGTGTTACTGATTCCTAGGTCTGACCTGAAATTAAAAAAAAAAAGAAAACCAAAACCAAACAACAAAGACACCCTGTAATCCCCTCTATCAAACCTTTTCTGAAGGTGTTCACAGCACATTTGAAGTCTGCAATTTTCACTGTTGGTGTAATGTGATTAATGGTCATCTTCATGCACTTAAAAATAAATCACCCTTCTCCTCTTTTGTAGGTTCCACGGCATGCTGCATAAATAAAACCCTTTAAAGGTTAAAATGAAAAAAAAAAAGACTTTTAAAAATTGCATCAATATTACAATTTAAATTATATATTTTTTTAATTTAAATTAAGACAAGGACAAATCTTACTGTTTAGAATGATGCATAATTTTCTTTTTTCTAAATCTTTCTAAATTTATGTTCTTGGCTTTAAGTTGCAGGAGCGAAAACTATTGGAAGGGATAAGAAATTGCAAGTTTGTTTTTTGCCATGAGATGATAGGATGCTGCCTGTTCCTTTTGTCATTCACAAAATGGGATAGCAAGAGTGATGACAATTTAGTGTTTCTGCACGGTTAGTTCACCCCTGTCAAGGATAATGTTGTGACTTTCATTTTTATTCTTCCTCGTCCTCTGCGGCTTATTCTAAGAATACCTAGGAATTTAAAGCATATTTGTCAGCTAAGACATCTTTTTGTTATGGCCTGGATATTCATCACCAGTCTTGCTTTAAAAGTACTGAATAATGATAAATTTGGGTGTGCTGGTCTAATCTGACTGCAAACCAGCAACCTTGAGTTAAGAAGCTCTTTTATCTTATGAAACGTCCAGGTTCATCAGACGTTCAGTCTTTAAACAAAGCCAACTATTTAACTTTTCTTTCCAGATCACCAACAAGATGTGATGGTGTTTCGAACCTAATTTACACAGTAAACAAAAAATGAAGTTATTTTTGTCAGCCCTTCCATCTTAGAAAGAACAAAACAAACCAACCAAACAAACAAAAAGATTGTGGTAACATGATTAATGATTGTGATTAACTATCTGCAGGTTGTGGCTTCATGCTTCAATGATTATTCTGTCATCATTTTGGATGAGATGCTACATTAAGCACGTATGCCTTCATCCATACAGCTTGATAAAAACCTAAAGGTTAACCTATAGCTTTGTATTTTTCACTAATGATGTTTCAATGCTGAATGTGTAACTTGTGGTTTATTCTGTTGAATTACCGAAGATGCTAATGTATAAAAGCTGAATCAGCTTCATTTAAAAGTATTAATTCAATGTGAAAGGGGCGATAAAGTAGTAGTCAAAGATAAATAAATGTACAATTAAATGCTTCAGACTACTTTTGGATGTGCTGCCTTCTTGCTTCAAAGTAATTTTAGTGTAGCCTTTCTTTAATAGCAGTTGCACAAAGAAATTCTGTAATGGAGTAATATAATCCCAGTTAAAACCTATAAACTGTTAATGTTAATGTTGGTATTTGTTATCAAGTGCAAAGACTTTTCACAGTGGTCTTGAATAAATAGTTAAGATCACCTTATTTTTGTACCCAAAATATAACAACTTCTAATCCCAGACACTGTGTAAATTACATATTTACTGTACATTCCATCAAATACATAGTATGTCCTTGGTACTATATTACTAACTGTTAGGAAAAAGCTGTTAAAGTTCTCACTGTAACCAAGAGAATTAAGGTGGCCAATTCCATAAAAACCTTGTTTACATATTACTGTCTAATGCACGGGATTCAACCTCTCTAGAATTTATATTTTGGGAACACATGTGCCATTAGTTATATGTTAATTGGGGGGATGGGAAAGGGATACAAATGAATTAATCATTCACCCTAACTAGGGTGACTTAGCTAGGCAGTTAGTTACAATAGGAGGAAGGGAGAGATGATATCCTCTCAACTAGATTCAGGAGACTTGTGTTTTATTTTTATTAAAGCTTATTAGATTTCTAATTTTTTAAAATCAATTAGAAAGCATTTTAACAGGAAAAACAGAGAATTGGGGTTCATATATTACTTAACACAGAATGTGTCTTGAAAATGATTGAGGTTTTTTTGCACATGAATAATATTTTACTACTAATGAATCTTACAAGTTGTGAAGTCTTGTGTGTACTCCCATACATATTACAAATTTCCTGGTGCTCTCTTTACAGAGATCTTGCAGGTAGATTCTTCTAGTAAAATTTACTCTATTTAAGAAAGTTCATTTTTCATATTCTTTTATAGCTATTATGAAAATCACATCTTCACTACAAGCAACCATAGAATGGCTGAATGATTTGAATGGGAAGGGACCTTTAAAGTTAATCCAGTTTCAAACTCCCTGCCATGGCCAGAGACACATTCCACTGGACCAGGTTGCTCAAAGCCTCATCCAGCCTGGTCTTGAACACCTCCAGGGATGCATCATCTGCAGCTCCTCTGGGAAACCTGTTATAGTGCCTTACCACCTCTACTTAAAAAAATAATATATATATATATATGTTCCTCATGTCCAATATAAACCCTCCTTCTTTCAGTTAAAAACTGTTACCTTTTGTCCTGTCAATAGAGGCCTTGATAAAAGGTCTCTCTTTCTTATAAGACCCCTTACACATATGAAAACGTTGCAATAAGGTCTCCCCAAAGTCTTCTTTTCTGCAGGCTGAGCAGTCCCAGCTCTCTCAGCTTTTCTTCATAGGAGAGGTGTTCCAGCCAACAACCAAATACCTTGGTTTGTTTGGTATAGGTTGCTCTGCAGTTCATTCTCCAATTTTGTTTGTTTGTCTTCCAAAACACAAGCACATTTTATATGTTAATTTGAGTTACTGTTACCATCAAAATGTAAGGAAAATGTGTTCTTGTCCTTCTTTGGAGTGTTATTGCAATTATTACATTATTTTATCAGCACCTTGTTTTTTTCTGTAGCTTTTACTACAAAACCAACAGAATTTTTAACTCTAAAGATAATAACTTTTTAGATCTCTAGAAAATTTTGGGGAAATAAACAAGTTATGGTTCCATAACAAAGGAATTGTCTATTCCCACTGCTACTCTACAAAATGTTGGGTTTATGGTGAGGCATACTCTTTCCTGGAAAAGTAAACATTGGTCTCTGCTGTTCATTTAGAGAACATTCAAAAAGATGGCTTAATGTACTGTTAATCAGGTTTTCAAACTCTGCTGGGACACACTGAAGTATGCTTATGATTGTTAAGAAGAAATTTTTCACTATGAGGGTGGTGAGACACTGGAAGAGGTTGCCCAGAGAAGCTGTGGATGCCCCATCCCTGGAGGTGTTCAAGGCCAGGCTGGGTGGGTCTTTGAGCAACCTGGGCTAATGGGAGATGTCCCTGCCCATGCAGGGGGGTTGGAACTAGGTGATCGATAAGGTTCTTCCAACCCAAACCATTCTATGATTCTGTTTCCAACATATTGTAGCTGGCATTTGTCAGAAGATAATGGATTTTGGATGTAGTGGGTTTTTTTTGGTATAGCCATCTGTCTTAAACTGAAGGCGACGATGGTTTTGAAATTATATTTCTTTTCATATAGTATTGATCAATGATTTTAATATTTGAACAAATGACACAAATGCATTATCCAACTGTAGAGTAATAATGATAATTCTGACTTTTTTAATACACTCACTGAGTTTTATAAGACACTTTATAAAGAATATTGTAACAGTGAATACAGTTTTAATCCTCCAGTAGAAATTTATTATTGAAAAAATGTCCTGTAGTTAGGGCTTCATAGCTTTCGCTCATCAGCTTTATTGTATGTAAGACATTCCAGAGGAATTTAAATTAATTTTTATAAGAAAGTGAAAACTTTCTGTATTATATCGACTTATTTTATTGATTCCTTTTTCTCTCTAGTATAATAGAAACCTTTCCCTCACCACCCTGCTGTCCACTATTAGTAAATTCTGCCACATCTTGCTAAGATTTTGTAAATGCATTTTGAGCATTTTTGAATCCCCTTATTTGTGTTTAGCAGTTAGGAACGTGATTCAGTCTTTGCAGAGTCTTACATGTCAGAAAACTACTCAGGCTTTGCCATCCAGAAGAAAAAGAGCTTGTTGTTAATGCTGGTGTTGTCAGAAACAGATCCAGGAGTACTGGTAAACTTTTAACTAGGTTAAGTCTATTTCAAAAATTCTTTTTCTTCTCACTACCTGATGAGCTGTCAATTTGAGTAAGCCCAACAAAGTGCTGCATGTAAACCAGGGTGTTTCAAAGTGACATTCCAAAAGTTAGCATTCAAACTCAAGTTTAATAGCTTGAAGAAATAGTCTGATTTCAGAACTCATCATCTTCCAGGGACTCTCAATAAAAATTACACCACTTAGTTTCCCAGTACAGGAACCTGTAAGCATGTATGCATCAAACTGAATTTGGTTAAGTAAAGCCACTTATGGAGCAAATCACCTAATTTACTATACAAGATTGACCTTTTTAAAAATAATTTGTTAACATAAATTTGACACAGTTTTATACTGCTAAGTGATTAGACAATCAATACTACTTGCCATGTGGCATAATTAATGTGTGTTTCACATTGCTGTGAGGATAATATTATCTGAACTGTGCTGAACTCTGCTTGATTCTGTTTAATGCACTTCATAGGTCACAATATAGCATGTAGTGCCCCTGGAGTTCATCTGAACTGTCTGAGTTAGTGAAGAATGGGACAATTTACAGTAAAATGAGTTCAGAGGAGAGCCACGAAGATGATCAGAGGGCTGGAGCACCTTCCATACAAGGACAGGCTGAGAGAGTTGAGGTGGTTCAGCCTGGAGAAGAGAAGGCTCCAGGGAGACCTAATAGCAACCTTCCAGTACTTGAATGGGGCCTACAGGAGAGATGGGGAGGCACTCTGCATCAGGGAGTGCAGTGAGAGGATGAGGGGTAATGGTTTTAAGCTGAAAGAGGGTAGATTTAGACTAGATATTGGGAAGAAAATTTTTACTGTGAGGGTGGTGAGACACTGGAACAGGTTGCCCAGGGAAGCTGTGGATGCCCCATCCCTGGAGGTGTTCAAGGCCAGGTTGGATGGGTCTTTGAGCAACCTGGTCTAGTGGCAGGTGTCCCTGTATATATCACTCAATTCCTTTGAGGAATTCTCCTAAAACTCTCAGATTTTCCCAGTCCAAGATCTTTGGTGTTACTCTGATGAAGGCAAAAAATAAACTTGAAAAATTGACTGCAGGAGTCTTATTAACAAATTAGGTCATACCAGTCAGCACCCAGTAACAAGCATGCATGAAAACTTCAAATGCTTTGAAGAAAAAGGGTTTTTTTTCAGTGAAAAAGGTAAATGTGGTTATTTAAAAAAAAAAAAAAATTGTGTTAATGTCTTTCTAAAGGAGATTTTTGCATGTTTCCAGAAGCTGTTTTGGATATATAACCTTGTTTGCAGCTAGTTTCTGTCCCATAGTGGTTTGTACTGTAGATCTTTGTATGTTAACTGAAATCCTCCGTATTGTCCTCTCAAACATATGTGTATTTGACATTTAGGGGAAACAAAATACAGTTCTCCTGAATTCTCTCTGTCAGCACAGGTGATAAATATGCCTTTGTTCAATAACACTCTACTAGTCTGCTCTGAAAAACTGTGCAGTTTGGTTGAACTTAGGTTTTACAATTAATGACCCAAAATTTCAGTGTTTGTATTAGTGGAAGTTGATGAGAGTGCTAGGGCAGGCTTTGCTAAAAATAATCAGGGGAACAACCTATTCAGATCTGGGATTAGTTTTTAATTGCAATAGGTATGGAATACCCTGGTTGACTTTAAGTTTGAATTTCATCCACAGTTCAGTACTAACAGAACACCTCACAGACGGATATTATGATATTATTGCGATTGTAAAGTGCAGAAAAGGGCTATAAAATATCCTAGGTTTGGTGGTGTGGGGTTTTTTTTGTTCTTGTCTGTGGTGTGGTTTTTTTTTTTTGTGTGTGTTTGACTTGTCTGTGGCGGAAAGTAAACTGTTGTCATTCTGTAAATGTACAAATTTTTCCTCTGTATGTGAAGTCTGCAGTCAGTAGAAAAGCTCCATAGTAACTGGGCATTGATGTGGAGCTTCAAACTATGGTAAAACTTTAGGAACCTTCCTCNGTATGGATTGTTTTGACATATTTTATTATTTTAAATAATAAAATAAAAAATAAATAAAATACTGTAAGTATTTTATTTTGACACATACTTTCTTTTTGTCTTCTGAGTCAAGAAGACAAATTGGAATTGAATTTGGCTGATTTTAAGAACTGAGTATCAAACCCAAGTGATTTTGTTGCCAAATCATTAAATGACAATTCTAAGCGTACCGAGGAAGGAAGTGAATTGTGTGCCCCCGTCCTTTGCTAGAATGGTAGAACAACCTTTATGTTTAGAATTAACCACAGAACCAAAATTACTCACTGAACAGGGGATTCTTTGTGGATTTTCACTAATAATTATTTCTAAAAAAGTATAGCTGCTTCAACTTTCTGAACCACCCGGCAGCTAGATTAATGGCTTCTTGGCAGCCGATTACAACCACCAGTATGTAGTGGCTACCAGATGAGCATTAATTTAGTTTTATATTAAGCATGCAAACCAAGTAGAGAAAATGTATAATCATTTATTATTATAATAGTTCTAAGTTATAACCAGCTGCATGATTTATGCTTCAATTAAAATATGCAGCTTGTACAAAGTCTTCTTCCTGTATTAATCATGCAAACTGGCTCATTATTTATGACTAAAAAAAGCAGATGAGCCAGGGTTTCCAGTGATGATTGGAAAAGGTTTCATATTTGCAACACCCCACATATTAAGCATGACAGGGAAGATTAAGCATTTTATATGAAAGAAAAATTTGATAGTGTAGAATTTTACAGGTTTGCATTACAATACTCTCAATCTGCTGTTATTCTGTAAAATGATGTTAAATGCTTCTATCATTTGCACCACTAAAAGCCCTTAGACTGCTGAAAGTCAACGGCTATCAGTAAAGGCACTTGGTTTACATTTTTTTTCAAGTTTTGTTGTGATTGGTAAATTGTTCGCTAGGAAAGATGTAGTGATTATTAGTGGACATGAAAGCAAGGACAATTAGGGATAAATCTATGGCTTAATTTTCTGCGCTCTTAGGCATACTTGATTGGCATGGTCTTGATGAATAGAAATGTCTCAAGATGGAAAATGTTTTTCATTTTATGAAACTTTTGTGAATTTCCAGATATTTTGCAAACAATTAGGATGATTCAACTTTTCATGTTTTTCAGGAAGGAAGGTAAAGTGTGGAATTTCACTGAAGCCAGCATGTTGTGCCAAAAAAAAAAAAAATTGGGCTCACACACATTATATAATATGAGATGAAGGGAGCAAATCCACACAACCTACCTAGTTTTTATAAACTGAAATAACTAAAAGTCTGCAAGTGTAAGACTGAAGATCAGAAATAAACATGTGCTTATTTCTTCATCCCTCTCACCTCTCTTCCCCCCCTTCCTCATCTTTTTACTCTTTTCTTTCCCCACCTCCCACTTTCATTTAGCAAGCTCTTCTCTCTGTGTCTGAGGTGTCTTAAACACAGTGTTGTGATTTCTATGATGGAGAGAATAAACCACACAATTGACTAAAAAGAATGTATTTTATATGATGTTGTTATTAATCTGTAATAATATATTATTAAATAAATACGACACACATTCAGAGTCATGGTGCCACAAAGTGCCTGATCTATTGGTCCAAGGTTTTGTTACAGGAATGCAGTTCAGTGCACAAACTCTATAGCTTAAAGTTCCGAAGCATATTCTTCACCTCTCTTATAGAAATGATACTTTTATTCAAAGACTTGTAATAAGGTAAAAAAAAATAGTTGGTTTTGTTTTTCTAACTCCTAAATATCAATAAGTACTAAATTTGGTGACAAACGTTGTAGGAGCTGATACTAAAAATAAATTGAAGTTTAACTTGATTACATTACAAGAGATCTTTCTAGGGGAGTCATGAAAAGAAGTGTGGAATACTAGCTTACCTCTACAGACTATTACGTGACTCGATGTTTGGACTCCAGAACTTCATTGTATAAGTCTGGGTACCTTTCTGATTTACTCCATGACAGATATCAAAACTCATAGGCCACGTATACTCCTGGCATAAGGCAATAGATATTCATGGAAGCAAGTTTCTCTGTTGCTGAGAAACCAAACACAGGAATGCCAGTTGACACCTGTGTAAGGGTGTATTGAAGGCAAATCAGAAACCAAATGATATTTTGTACTTAAACACGTAGTTGTGGGTGACATCCAGTATAGGAAGTACAATGTCCTGTATTTAGAATAAAGTAGTTGTGAGACAGAAGTGTGAAAGGTGAGGGAACATACCTTGCCTTCATCTCCTGGCTGTACAGCTGCTTTGTGGTCAGGCACACTGCTGGTGCATGTTATGTTAGGCTTCCGTTTTCCCAAAATACAACTTCCTGATTTGGATATAGGAATATTGTGGGTGACAGTGATGAAATCCTTTGTAAAACTGAGGTGAATGACATCCACAACCTCCTCTCATCCACAAACCTAGTCACTTGATTATTGAAGGCAATCTTGATGGTCAGCCATGATTAATCATTACTAAATCCTTGCTGTCTGTTCCCAGTCTTGCAAGACATGAGACAGTTCACCCAGCAGCTTTGGACACAGCCTGCTGCATGCCACAGACTTGTGTGGCACATAATCCCTGACTTGATCCTCACCTGCTGTTGGTAGTTCCTCTCCTCCTTGAACCCTTTCACTAAACACAGAGGCCTTGATATAGAAGACTGTGGAAAATATTGTATAGGTATGTCACCCTTATCTGTGTCTACTGTAACTAAATCAGCTGCTGGCCCTCATTTTCATTGTTCAGCCTTTTTCTAGTGATTTAGCAATATAAGGTATTCTTCCTACCCTGCATGCCCCTTGAAATTGTAAGCTATAGTTCAGCTATGGCTTTCCTAATGCCATCCCTATATATCTGGGCAACATTTCTGAACCTCTAAGAAACAGCTGCTGCCCAGTCTTAGCTTTTTACCCACTGAAGGAAGATGAGAAACAGCACAGGNCCTGCTTAGCCAAGCCAGTCTCCTCAGGCGTCTGCTTTTCTGTCAGGGTGGACTGTATTTGCACTTGGAGGATGCTTTCCTTAAAGATCTGCCAGTTCCCCAGCTCTTTTATCCTTTAAAGCTGCCTCCAATGGTATCCGACTTAGAAGTTTTCAGAAGAAGCTGAGGACTGCTTTCCTGTGTTCTAGGCTTTGTACTCTCTTCACTCCATTTAGAATCTGGAACTGAAATTCATGATTACTGCAGCCAAGACTGCTGATTATGACATGCTGGAACAGTTTGTTGGGTGGTTTTGTTTGTTTGTTTGTTTGTTTTTGTAGAGAGCAGTAGATACAGCTGTATAACATCCCTGGTTGGCTCATCCACTACCTACATCAAGGAGTTGTTCCTGACACTGCTCTGAAGCCTCCTTGACTGCTTGTATCCTGTCACATCACCCTTCTAGCAGGTGTTAAAGAGTTCAAGGTTACCCATACAAACCAGGATCTGTGATCCCCACACTTTCTCAAATTGTTTAAAGAAGACTGTCAATGTTCTCGCCCTAATTTGGGTGGATGCAACACATTTCCACATCACTGTCACCCTCCCTGTCCTCTCCCTGGATCCTGATCTACAAGTTCTCAGCCAGTATCTCCGTCTGTTCCGTAGAGGAGCCTCATAAATTTGAGCTGCCCCTTTCTGCAATAGGTAAACTGTCTCTTCCTTTCTCCTTCCTATCTTTCCTGAAGATCTTATATCTGTCTGTCACAGCACTCCAGTCATGCCAGCCTTATCTCACAATGATGTTGCATTTCTCTGATCACATCCCAAGCTCTAGCTCCTCCTGCTTGTTTCCCAGGCCTTTTGTGTAGGCCCATGAGCTGGGTGTCCTTCCACCCTGTTTTATTTTTTTAAAAGTCTTTCTAATGCCTGTCACCCTGCAACCTTTGCTTTCCAACCCAGTCCATTACTTTCTCACCTGACTTTGGGTTGTAACTTCCCTCCTCTGTCACTCCTAGTCTAGAGCTCTCATTTTCCTCAACAGCTGTCATTCACAGGAGGATCGTGCAGCGAGCACTTGCTACTTCTTGGTGCTGCTGAGTTGTTCAGGCTCACCTAGATTTGATGTTTCACCGGAATTATGTTCTACAACCCCAGCCCTACCCCTCACCCCTGNTTCCTCTTACCAGAAATCACAGGCCTCTAGTCTTCCACATTTTGGGAATCTCCATTTGCCATTCCAAAAAGCACAGTCTTGATCCTTCTTCCTTCTGTGCATTTGGTGATTCAGGCTCTTCTGTCTATGAAGTCCTGGAAAAGATGAGTTTTCATTTTCTCTGATGCTGTAGAGTCTGCTCACCTCCTACAAATCTATGACTTGATGGCAGGGTTCCTCAACAAGACACACTTCCTGTAGGAAAGGTTTTAATTTCTGTCTCCCCTAGCCTCAGGGAGTGGTCCCACACATTCTCTCCTGCCTGAGACCTGGGGAACTGCATCCCTCCTCCTGGATCTCTGAGTCAAGACTTCTGATGTGGCCGGGGTAATTGCTCCAGTTGATGGAGACCATGCTCAGGTATTTCTGGCTCAAAACTTTTTTTAAAAAAATTAATGGGTTTGTTTTCTTTTGCAGAATGAATTTTTGTCCAGAACTATACTTGTTGAGGAAACATAAGATTGTTCTGTAAAACTTTATTTCCTCTGAATTAAGTTGTGCAACATGCAGAGGTGTGTTCAGGGATGGGTGGAACTGTTCAGCTTGCTGCTTTACCCAGGATGCTCTTGGTGGTAGTTTGACTTGGTTCAGTGGAGACACTTGTTTAAATACTGACTCTCATTGAGCACAAGGTCCTTCTGCTGCATTCCCTCCTTTTTTCTCTCATTAGGTTGCTGCTTGTCTTTGACTGGGTTGACATCTCATCTTGGTTTCTTCCTCTAATCAGTTCAAGCTTTGACTCCAAACACCATAGATAAATTCTACATGATGTCCAAACACTGTGGTGGTCAGTAAAATGAAAGTTGCAGTGCTTTAATACAAAGGCTGTGGTGAATCTTGAATAAATAGTTTAAACTCCTGAAGTACTAATTTGAACATGGGAAATACCATAACAGAGATTTCCTTCCATAGCAGCTGAATGTAGCTGCTGTAACTCCTATACCTTATCTCCCAGAAAAAAACAGTAAACTCTTTAGAAAATAGAAAAAAAAATATTATGGCAAAGAAATTACTACTTTTCACACAATTGTGTGCATTTTGTAAAAATTTGAACCATATTTATACCATGAAGTGCAATTTCTTTCCCTGAGCTCAGCCATAAATAAGAAGCTGAGAAAGAAAAATCTCTGAAGTCACTTAGGCAGCTAAAGGCAATAGCAAGATAGTTTTTGATATAATATCTTAGGGTATTACATGAAGACGATGACTGTGAGTGTGCCTAGAAATAAACTGTTGTTTACAAAAATTGCATCAGTGCATATTTCTGTATTTAAGGCATATATTTCTAGTGAGAGTTGTCTCAAAGTATATGTGCAAATAGACTAAACAAGAGTTTTTGATCCAATTAATTACAGGTTCCTCATGTATTGGGAGCGGACATGTTTTAGGACAGCATATGCACAGAGTAGGATTCTTGCAAAATTGACTTTAAAGAGAAGAAAGTGTATGATCTTGTTTCATTTTGTTTATCTTTCCATTTGAAGCAGATAGAAGAAAACTTGTAAAAAACAACGTCTATGTGAAAAAAAATCCTTAAGGATTCCTGTTCTAGTGTAGTGTTAAGTCTTGTTCCTTCCTATGTGGCATTATGTTTTCTTCATTGAACTGAACCATGGACAGAAAAAAAAGAATTGAAATACTCTTAGAGGATAAATCACTATCTAAATTAAAGTAAGCAACAAAAAATCTGAGCAAACAAAAAAACCCCAACAAA